>RHPI01000818.1:316910-343985 GCA_009103225.1 Chlorokybus atmophyticus
CATGGTCACAAGGTACGCGACTTTTAGACCAATAGTACGCGTTTGGACGCGTACAGAGACCCCGCGTACCTAATACGCAGTCTGTACGCAGTCTGTACGCCAGTGTAACTGGGTTACGCTCCAGTTACGCTGAGATACAGCTTAGCACTGTATCTCAACCGTAACTGGTCAGTCTAGTGTAACTAGGCGGCGGTGCAGGCAACATAGTTGGCGGCAGCGGCGGCGTTAGCGGCGGCAGGCAGGTGGGAACGGCGCTCCTTTAGCTGCAAGCTTCATCTCTCAAGCTACTGTAGCTGCGCCTGATAGCCATTAGCTACAAGGTGTGTGCGTGGGTATGCACTGGTTGCCTGCATGCTTGGCTATGCGCCCATCATACATCATGCAGCCTGCAAGTCATACCATCAACGTGCTATATGTGATTTGCATGTGTTCATAATAGTGTTTGTTTATGTTAGAATGACGCAAAGTGCGCTGTGGAAGCACGTCGACATAATAGAGAGAAAGCCTCATGGCAACTTTCGTGTGAGGTGTGTTTATTGCGAGCACGAGTGGACAGGAAGTGTTTCACGTATTGGTGCCCATCTGAGTGGTGAACGTGGAGTCACCAAGTGCACAACCCCTCCCGAGGAGATCGTCTTGCAACTTACACAAGCCAAGAAAGACAAGGAGAAAGAGGGTGAGAAGAGGAGGAGGTTGGACTTGCTAGATCAACTCACATCCGCCATTGGGGATGCTGGTGCAGGTACTTGAATGCATGCGTGCATGCATTGAAGCTTGGCAAGCAGTGGTGCTGCTCATCACGCATCAAATCAATCACATTGTGCTATAGATTCAAGCGCCACCGTTCCTTCTAGTCAACAACAAACTCTTGATGCAACTTTCAAGCGTGGGGATAAAGCGCATGTGGATGAAGCCATTGCTCGGTTTTTCTTCAGCAATGGCATCCCCTTCAACGTGGCAAGGTCCCCTTACTTTATCGCAGCAATGAAAGCGGTTGGCAAGTTTGGCGCTTCATATACCCCTCCCTCATCCGAGGCGCTTCGCACAACCTTGTTGGAAAAGGAGTATGCTAGGGTGAATGGCGAACTTGCAGTCATCAAGGACTCAACACGAGAAACCTCATGCACAATTGCTAGCGATGGATGGTCGGACACGTCCAACCGTCCATTGTTGAATGTGCTCATGGTGAGTCCTAAAGGAGAAGTTTTTCTTCAAGCAATCAACACGGAAGGGAAGGAGAAGACGGCGGAGTATGTATCCGAGCAGCTGATCTCCACCATTGATGAAGTAAGTGGTGCACTCGTTCATTGCCATTATAGATTGTGTACACAACCATGCTAAGTAACACATGCAAGCACTGACTGGCAGCACTTTATGAGCACATGCATCACACGCGCATGCTCATGCTCGCACCCGACACAAGTACGCATGCGTGTGACACATGCATGCACTGACTGGCAGCACTTTGTGAGCACATGCATTACACGCGCATGCTCATGCTCGCACACAACACAAGTACTTATGCGTGTGACACATGCACGCACTGACTGGCAGCACTTTGTGAGCACATGCATCACACACGCATGCTCATACACGCACACAACACAAGTACTTATGTGTGTAACTTGCAGGTGGGGTCCGCGAATGTGATACAAGTTGTCATGGACAATGCAAGCGTGTGCGTAGCTGCTGCACGTCTGATCACTAGCGAATACCCGCACATCACATGGACGCCGTGCACCGCGCATTGCTTGGACTTATTGCTTGAGGATATAGGCAAGTTGGAGTGGGTTAAAAGCGTGGTGGCTGATGGCAAACGCATAGTGAAGTTCATTACCAACCACCATCGTTCCTTGGCCATCTTCCGCTCCAAAGCCAAGCTAGAGCTGCTCAAGCCAGGTGAAATAGCATGCGTGCATGTGTGTAGTTAGAGATCAACTTAGTACAAGCGCAAGATTAATGGTAGACAGCAACCATGTGAAATTGCAGCTGATTGCCCGCGCATGCATGCATGCTCATGTCATGCGCGTGCTTGTTTGCTCATAGCTACTTGTTGTGCAGGAGATACTCGCTTCGCAACGTCATTCATAACTCTTGCAAGGCTAGTCGAGGTCAAAGACGCTCTCGACGAGGTGGTGGTGAGCAGGGACTGGAAGGCTTGGGCCGACAAGGGTGTGCATAAGCAAGAAGCTGCTGCAGTCAGAGCGTTGATCTTGGCACCAGATTTCTGGTCACAAGTGGCATTAGTGAATGCGGTGTCGGCCCCCATCGTGGATCTGCTGCGTTTGGTTGATGGGAACTTGCCCACCATAGGCAAAGTGTACGCCAAGATGTTTCGTGTTGGCGACCAGCTCAAGCATCTGAAGGGCATGACTGAACAACAACGACTTGATGTGCGCGCCTGTTGGAGGGACAGGTGGATCATGCTGCATAGTGACATGCATGCAGCAGGCTATGTGCTGGATCCCGAATATTGGGGTCATGAGCAGCACACCAATGAGGAAGTTATGGAAGGCTTTGCAACGATGGTGGAGAGGGTCCTGCAGTCCCATGACAAGGTTGACTTGGCGTTGCAACAGCTACACATGTACCGAAGTAAGATGGGGCTGTTCGGCAAAGAGGCAGTGCAACGAGCGGCTCTCACAATGCCCGCGCATGCTTGGTGGCACATGTATGGTGGTAGTGTACCCGAGTTGCAGCAGCTAGCGATGCGCGTGTTGGCTCAACCATCATCAGCTTGTAGCTGTGAGAGATCCTGGAGCACGTACGACTTCATCCACTCAAAGAGAAGGAATCGGCTGCAAGCACGCAGGGCAGAGAAGTTGGTGTTTGTCTTCACCAACTTGAGGCAGCTGAAGAAGATCCACAACCCACATTATGTGCAGGAGTTTGTTGAGTGGGAGGCAGACTCTGATGTGGACGTGTTGTCTAGTAATGATGATGAGGGGGGCGAGTCTGATGATTACTCGGTGTAACTAGGCAGACACATGTGATGGGCTATGTCTGCACACATGCTTCGCTGTAACATAGTGTTCTCTGCTCATTGTTTACTGTTGTGCACATGTACGCAAGTAGCATGCTTGATGCTCGTGAAGCAACACGACAAAACTGCCACTGTAGCGTACTGCCACGTACTGGCATAAATGGGTACATGTATGTACGCGTACACCACCGCTCACGTACTAAACGCGTACTGTGTACCATGTGACCATGGATTCATATCTTGCATGATGTCGGCAGCAGCAGTTGAATCTCCCTCACCTAGGAGACCATGCTTGGTGTGCCCACAATGCAATGCGTACGTATGTGCCAATGGTCGTAGGCAGCAAATGCGAGCATACTTGACCGAATGCCAGCGAGTGCAGATAATGTGCCACGTAGCAAAGTAGTGCCCCAGGTGTGTTTTAGTGCTGCTTGCTGGCATTACACCACACACAATGTCGACGTGTTTGACTGCCGCCTCGGCAAAGTGCTGTGCAAGAAACCCGAGTTTTCCATTGCGTGCAGTTTGTGTGCGAATCGTGCTCATGCTTCGAGTGGCGAGGGGAACCCATGCGCTTTTTCACATGGACAACACCGGGACATGTGGTTAGCGGACAGGTGGTGGATGCTGTGGAGGTAAATCGGCAGAGTGGACAACGACGTATCACTGTATGTCATGTTGGGTGTATGCTTATTTCATGCATGTTGAAGCTGTTGTCGCATTCAGAGCAGTCTTCCACGGTGTGGGCGTGGGCAGTTCCACCCCATGGTCGCTGTAGAGGAAGCAGACCATCGACAGTTGGACAGCGCACTGCATCGGCTACGGAACGCAGTTAAGTTGGGATGCGAGCAGCTGATCGGTGTGAGTATCATGGTGCATTGGCCGCTGGATGGGGAATGGTATGCGGACGTTGTGGAATTATTCAAGCAAGCGTCAGGTTAGCATCGCTTTTTGGCGTGCGAGATTGAGGACGCATCATATATGCATGGTGCAATGGAAAATGGCTTTGCAGAGCAGCACTGTATAGTATTTGATGACGGTGATCGACCACAAACCATAAACTTTAAAGAGCACAACGCATTCGCGTACGCAGCAATTGACGAGGCACGAGTCGCAAAGTAAGCTCGGATGGTATCATTGTTGGTCCCTGGCCAGCACCACGGTCAGCCTTGATCACATACATGCCATTTAACAACAAGCTTGGATGCACATGCAGACCAAGGACACTCGACCTATTCTACGGCGGTGGCGGTGGCGGTGGCGGTGGCGGTCTATATCACGCATGCTTTGACGTGATCGGGATGGACATAAGTCCCTCTTTTTAGTACTCGCTGCCCTTCATAAGCGGCAATGTATGCACCCTGAATGCAGGAAAACTGAGCGCGTACGAGCTGATATGGGCCAGTCTACCATGCCAGGCCTATTTGGGTGCTATCTCGGCACCTCAACGGGCGGCACATGGCACATTTTGAAGACACAAGGATATGCTACCGCTCGCCTGACATCTGCTGCTTGCAAGCCAGGTCAAGGTTGTGATTGAGAATGTGCCAGGAGCAGCTTCCTCAATCAAACCCAATCTGTCCCTTTGTGGCACGATGCTTGGCCTATCAACCTTCCGACACTGTCTTTTTTAGACACAGCCAGTGGTAGCTACCCCACCAGCACGCTGCTCGCTCACGGGCAAGGCGGTTGGACTACTATCACCACACCTGTCTGCTAGCGCGAAGAAGACAATCGTGACATCAAACACGCCACATCATCTGTACCCGATCTATGGCCTTCCAAGCACCAGGGGCGGCATTGCTGCAGGGCATACTGAGCTGGGAGTGCTATACATGACCTCGGCCATTACCATAGCGAATGCAGTTCCTCCCGCAATGGCGGAGTGCATAGGGCATCTCTGCTTAAAATAATGGTTATGCGGTGTGACTACCCTTTTGTGTTATTAAACTATGAGGCTTGAGTGTGGTGCACTGCATTGAGGGTTAATGCCACACAGCTGATTGATTGTTGAATGTTTTATTCAACATTCGATTGTGGTGACGGTTGTGCAGTGTGTCATGCCTATCGCCCAAGCATGCCAGTCGTCATCGGGCATGCCTACAGCGAGACCCTCGCCCGGCTTACCAGCATGGCAACCCGCGCGCGTCTCTGACCAGTAGCTAGGTCATGTCTCTAGAGTAGCTCGTGACCATAGCCTACATAGGCACCGCGCGTAGCTGTTCAGTTGTGAGTTCGGTTATAAGTCAGGTCTATATCGAGTGGGAATTTCCTGTGGAAATAGCCTCGATATGACCGTTAGCTTATGTTCTGGACAGTCATGAGTTGACTTGTATAAGTAGGCACAGTGTTCACCAGATCAGCTGGTGACACTGTAAGTGAGAAAGCTAAGAGCTTGTGAAGCGACTTGAACTACGAACACACCGTCCTGGTTCCCAAGAATCCCCTCACCGTGTGAGAGCCTGTGCATGTTCTTGTGCACTGTGCTTGTCCTTGTTGTGAGCTTGGTGTACTTGGTCGCGGGGTGCTTGTTGGCATCAGTCAGGGCATAGCATTCACGTGTTGCTTGCTCATTCACCTCACTTAACAGTGTAATTTCTCTTCCACTCATGCAAAGAACTGTGTAAACAGCGCTACCTATAGTAGTGGCTTGTTGACTTACAGTGTCACCCTCTTTGCTCAAGTGAGTGTAGTTGCAGGCTGTACATCAGCATCGCAATCTGTAGTTGTACACATCACAGTGCAGTGTTGTCACCGTCATCGCATAGCGCGCACAAGCGCTAGTGTGTTGGGTGATAGCAGCACTGGAGATCCCATTGTAGAGCACAAACACTCTACCCTTCATCCACTTTCACCATCGCATCAGCTGTATGAGCAGGCCCACCCCTTTCTCGCCAATAGAAGAAGGGGACCTCAACAGCTGGAGCCCAACCTCCAACCTGACCTACGAGCGCGCAAGTGAAGGGAGCGATTACCGTAGCAGCAGAGGCTCACGCCCCGTCTCCGGCTTCACCTCGTCTCACTCCACTCCTCGTCAACGAGCATCTCCACCACCGTCGGACAGTGACGACGAAGAGATGGAGCCTTCCAGCTCAACCAACTCCCTACGCTTCTCTGGACGCCCTGGCACCACCTCACTTGACGAGTTCATCATCAAGTTCCACTCCAAGATGCGGCAGCAGGCCCTCAAGAGCAAGGACTGGACAGACGAGGTATCGTTTCATGTGTCCGCTCAATACCTTGATCACGAAGCACATGATGTATGGAAGTCCGTCGCTGAGTTGCACAGGATTGATGGCTATGGCGAGTTGGCCAGCACAATAGCCGCCACGTCACTGCACAGCCCATCGGTTATTGTCCCTGTAGCAGCGGCCCCGCCCGCCTCGAGCACGGGTCTCACTCTAGCTGCAATCATGGAGAAGGCAGAGAATGAAGAAGTTGAGGTGGTAGTGGCCTCATTGACTCCTGCAGAGATCGAAAGCAAGAAGGCCGAGCGCCGGATCAGGATACTCAACCGCACCGCTGCCATCATCAGGGAGCAACAAGAGGAGCAGCAAGCTGCAGCATTGGCAATGGGTACGCCCCTGTTACCAACACCGAACTCGCGTGCTCCAGCGGGAGGCAGTGTTTTCAACCTCGGCTCAGTGGCATTGCGTGCACCCGCGCTCACGGTGGCACGGCCATGTCAGACTCCCCGTTGAAGGACCTCTACGCCGCACTCCGGCGCACCTTCCCACCTCAAACCAACAGCAAGGTGGAGGAGTTGAGGCGTTTTCGACGGAAGCCCCACGAGGACCCTCTCCGACTGTATTCACGGTTGGAAGGGTTGCTTAAAGACACTGACTACAAGATCGTCAGTGAGGAGGCGGCAGCAGTGGTGTATGTGGCCGAGTTGGATCCCACCCTGAGTGAGTCAACGCGCCTGACGCTGAACTACAGCAGGCCCCTCGGCTACACCCTTAAGGAAGCTTTGAGACTGCACAAGCCATCCATAAGCGCGCAGTGTATGAGAAAGCGGTGGTGGACACCAACCGCAGTGCCTCACGGCCTATGGCAGGCACAAGTGCAGAGCCTCTTCGGCGGGACCGCAGTTGGGAGCCGCAAGGCATCCATTACAAGGATAAACGGTCAGCTCATGCTGCCCTTGTGGCTCCAGTGCTGTGCCACCGGTGTGGTCGACATGGCCACTACCAAAAGGAGTGCACCGAAGATTACGGCAGCCTTGTGTGCGACCACTGCCACAAGACGGGACACTTGGAGACAGTATGCTGGCTCAAGTTCCCTGAGCTGCGGCCCTCTATTGGCTACAACAACGGCAACAACGCTGTTGGCTACCGCGGCAACAACAACAACAACAACAACAACAACAACAACGGGGGCTACAACAACAGCAACCACGCTGGCGGCTACAACAACAGCAACAGCGCTGGTGGTCGCAACAACGGCAACAATGCTGGTGGCCACAACCCCAACAACAACAACAACGCTGGCGACCGCAAGGAAGAAGCTGGCTATAGAGGGAAAAACCGCCCTTCACAGCACAAAGGACTTGAGGGACGTCCTCGCGCTGGAGCTGCTGCTGCAAAGGCACCAACCAATCCACCGGCTATTGACCAAGTGGCAGCCCTGATGGCGCGCGTGGCACAGCTGGAGGAGAACAAGGAGCAGGACTAGCAAGCCTGCTATGCTGATAGGTGGGCACTGATGGCACTGAAACGGGATAGAGACACTCTCACGCCGTCACGCGTACAACCATCCAGATGTGCGCGCAGGGAAGCTGGCGCGTCGTCAACAGCGGCATCGTCGGACGCCACAAGTGGTGCTGCCTCGACAGCCACAACCACCGCTGGGACGACGCCGTCGACGACACCGTCGGCGTCCACACCGACCACGACAGCAGGTGTCAGCACTCTTGGCACCACGCTGTCCCCGGTGATAGAGAGCACCCACGCCGCAGCAACCATGGTCGTTGGGTTCGTAAGTGGTGAATCCACCGCTCCTGCCTCCATCGAAGCGACCACATCAACCGCAATTGCTGCCACCCTCATTGCCGCCACCTCAGTAACGACGACTGCTGCAGGTGCCACCACCATCGCCTCCAGTAGTGCTGCCATACCCACTGCACCACTTTCTGAGGTTCGAACGGCACCGCCACCAGCATTGGACGTCACACAGCAAGTGCCACGCGGGCCACAAGCAGAACGCGCCTGGGCGTCGATTCTACGCAACGTGGAGCTCACCACCATTGCGTACGGACCAGGGGGGCAACGCACCACGCGCGTGGCACGCGATAATCGCATCTTGCCCCTACCACCTCCAGAATACCACACGCTGCCGGAACCCACACAACAGCAGCTGGAGGATGAAATCCTCGCTGGCACTGCACCAGAGATGAGGGATCGTCTGTTCGGGGTCACCTACCGCCGACCTGCGGTGTTGGAACTGGCCATTCAGTTATTCCTGGCATTACACGCACGATTGCAGGGCGCACCCAGTCAAGCGCGACAGCCCATGCCCGCTCAACAGATCGACTTCGAGCCTTCGCCATTGGACCCACTCGGCCTCCAGCGACACAAACTGCAAGACCTCGTGGTCACGATGTCTGACATCACGCTGGGCGCTGATCCCGCTCTCCGGGGGCTCACTCCAGGCAGTCGTCAAGAGCGTTTCTCTGCACTCGAACAGGCCCATCGATATCGCATGGACCAAGCTGCCCAAGTGGACGCGCGCCGACAAGCGTACGAAGCAGCACACGCCGTTATCGTACCGACCGTAGCGCCAGCACATGTTGCCAGCGCCTCCACGGCGCCGACCACATCATACTCCATGGCATTCGCCAGCGAGCAGCCAGGACACGCAACTGTTGCAGACCAAGCGAGGGCGTTGGCGCAACAATTGAGGGGGGTAATCGCCCCGCTGCTGCCTCCTTTGGTCGAAGACATGCCTGCCACGCGATGCAGGGCGAGGGTACCTCACCCCGCAAGGGGACACCACACAACGTGGAGGAGCTGGTATGGTGGGGGAGCAAGAACTCCGTACCGCACTCATCCGGCAAGCAGTCATGTTGCACAGGCCTGAGGGCAACACATTAAGACAGATGATGGGGATGCAAGAGGGCAGCGCCGCTCGAGCTCGTCTCGTGACATGGCTCGTTGCCAATCACCCTGCTGTCCCCCTGTTTGCCTTTGGCAACCGAGCATCATGGTTGGGGGCATTCGTTCGTTCGTTGCGACAAGCATACGACGAGGCTGCCACCACAGCCCTGGACACGCTGGAGGGAGTGCAAGAGGCAATGCTGCGGCTGCCACGGGTGGAAGCCGCACGGCAACGGCGGCGCATCGCCATGGCTCATGAGCTACACGCACAGCAAACTGACCTCCAGCGCACCCTACGTACTCGCGCCATGACCGTGCTCGATGTGGGAGTGATACAAGGAAGGTGGGATGCCTACATGGCAGGGATCTTGCGAGTCCCCACCATGACTCACGACATGCGGCGACAGCTACTACGCGCCGTATACCTGCAGCCCATGCCTCAATATCATCATTGGACCGACACGGACACCGAGCCCACCGCCATGTGGGAAGGGACATTGGTCAGAGAAGCGGCTCATGCTGTTCGATGGACGTACGCCGCGGAGCAAGCTGAACGCGAGGCAGGCCCACAAACACCGGGTCCGCCGGGGTTTCCTCCACAGCCATTGGGTACGCCCGCGGGCATGATTCCAGCTTCGCAGAGGCGTCATCCACCTGTGCCGCCACCACAACCAGCGCCGGAACCTCCAGCACCGAGGCCCCCTCGTGTCTACCAACCACCTCGACAAGGTCGGTTCGGCAGAGGGAGAGGGCAAGGAGGGGATTCTCCGGACCCAGCAGGCAGAGGAGCTCTGGCTGCCATGCGCTCAGCACCTCCAGCTGAGACAACTGAGTCAGAGGTACAGACACCTCGTATGAAGAGGCTGCGTATCGACGCCAATGCTGCCATGGTGGCCAACCAAGGCAAGCACGTTACCATCAACGGTCTGGCACCCAAGCGGGTAATGTTGGACACCGGAGCACAGCCTGTTATTATCGGGCGCTTCCTCGCGCGGTCCCTATGCATAACCAGCTCCGACTTGGTGCCTTGCCCGTACGTGTTGGACACTGCCACAGGTAGCCGAGATAAGGTGATGGGAGTCACCAGGGAGGCCTTTTGCATTCGGTTGACAGGGCTGGACCCAACCCACTCGACCGAGATCGTCCAGCAATGTGTGGTCACCAATGCCGGCTTTTTCTGTTGAGGATATTCTTGTATCCGGTCAGCTTGCCCTGTGGATAAGAATCGCCTCGAGAAGATTCAGGCGCGAGAAGGTTCCAGTCGAGAAAGGTCCAGGCGAGGACTTCAGTTGAGAAGGTTTCAGGCGCGGAGTCGAGTCCGGAGTCTGGAGACTTCCAGGCGCTGTAGAAGAAACGTTTTAGCTCGGTGGTTACGTCATTGTATGGCGCGTGTCATAGCTTGTTGGAAAGCTCTTGAAAGTAGCTACGTGGTGCAACTTAGAGCGCAGGAATCGGTTGAGTGTAGAAGTCGTGGTGGCTTCTAGAGTAGACAGGTGCAGAACTGGAGGGTATAAAAGCCCGCGGTATGACTTTGTTGTAATCCTTAGAAAGCCTTTTTGATCAGCCTTGTGTGTATGCTCTGGTAGAGTGTGTGTACTTGTGCTTGCACCAACTCCATGCATGGTCTGTAGTGTCCGAATCTCAACATTTTCGACTTTCTGCTTGGGCAGGACTTCAACTTCCCTGTGGGCATGGGCCTCTGCTGGACAGAGCGAGCGTGGTTTCGGCCACATTGGGATGAGGATGACGGAGAGGTACAGGGTTTCCTGCCTCTCGAGTTGGTCTCGCGCACGCGCGCCCAACGCAAAATGGCTGCCATGGCCACACGCAGACACACCCGCACCCGGAAGGCTGTAATGGCCACATACGACGGCGCTCGGACGCAAGTCGCTGCTGGTGCCACGGCCCCGTGTCGAACCGGCGACTCCTCTCCCATCCCGTACAACAAGGAGCAGGAGGATGCTACCGTGGAAGTAGCATTACAAGACCCAGCTGAACGGCGCTGGCGCGCACAGGTGGACGCACACATCTTGCTCATCCATCCACTGATCACCACGCGCTTCCCCAATTACCGAAGCCACGTCAAGGTGCAGGACCACCACATGGTGGCCACCGGAGTGGTGGAGTTCCACACCTTTCGCAGGCAACAGGGCATCACAGTGTTGGAGCTGTTTGGAGGCATAGGCAGTGGTCTTGCTGCGGTCCTCAACACGGGCGTGAAGGTTGTCAAATACTATTACTGCGACCCAGACCCACACGCGCAAACGGTCCTCAAACACCACTTACGCCAACTGCACGCCAGGTATCCACGTCAACTACCCCTCTCGGCGTTGCACGGCAGCCTCAAAGCATTGCCACAGGACGTCCGGCTGATCAACTGAAGATCACCTACTGTCCCTCGGCAACGTCGACCTGTTAATAGCTGGATGGGAATGCCAAGGGCACTCCAGGGCAGGCAAGGGACAAGGCCTCGAAAACCCTCGCTCCAGGTTGTTTTGGGAGCTGATGAGGATCATCCACCTCCTTCAACACCACCAGATCTCCAGACCCCTGGGGTACGTCATCGAAAATGTGCATTCAGAGGACGACAAGCGTCCGCACGTGGCCTCCAGCTACCGACGAGTTTGCTCCATTCTGGGGCACCCACTCAAGGTGAACGCGGCACGACATGGCTCGCGCGCACATCGTGTACGTGCCAAATGGACAAACTTGGCCACCGTGGAGGAACTCATGACCGCCGAATACACGCGCAGCGCCCGGCCGCGCAACCTGTTGGTCGATGACATCCTTGACCCCGGCCGCACAGCACAACCTGTCCTGCATCATGACCACAACCACTTCTACCAGTGCAATCAGCCCGGTCAGCCCCGTCGCGCACTCCCCACATTGGTGTCCTACCCGGGCTCCTACGCGTTTCGGAATGGTGGTGACGGGATGGTATTTGATGCGACCACCAACACGCTGGTAGAACCCAACGCACGCGAACGTGAACGCGCCATGGGATTCTGCCCCAACAGCATCACGGGTTCATCGCTCACGGACAGTCAGCAATGCCAGCTGCTTGGTCGCGCCATGGACCAGGACAGCATGGTATGGCTGCTGGAGCTGAGCTTCGCGTTGCAGGACCGCCACGTGTCCTTCGAGGATCTCGAACACTTGGCTGGGGGGTGGGCTGATCGCGTAGCCGACACCAAGGCGGCTCACACAGCCCTCGAGGTGGTTCACATGGAGGAGCAAGCGGCAGTGACAGTGGAGGACATTCCTGTGGTTGCCAATGCAACTTCCTGGGACCATGCCATTGGCCCGTTGGCCACGGAAGACACTTGAGAGAAGCTGGAGGCTCTCCTCAACAAATGGAGGAGCCAATTCAGCTTCAATGTGAAGGAATTGGGTACATGTTTTGTGTACCAGATGGACATCGAGCTGGTGGACACTGAGCCGGTGTTTCGACGACAATACAGGCTCTCCAAGTTGGAAGAAGACTTGGTGGAACAGAGATGTAAGGCGCTGCCGGATGCAGGCCTTATCGAAGAGTCCACATCGGACTTCGCAGCAGCAACCGTCATGCCCCTGAAGAAGGATTCTGCAGGCAACTGGACAGAGCGACGCATGTGTGGCGACTATTGCCCCCTCAACAACAAGACCAAGCAAGATCGGTACCCCATGTCCACAGCAGAGGGTATTTTTGATGATGTGGGAGACCGCACAGTCTTCAGCATCCTGGACATGCGTCAGGGATACAACCAAATCGCCATCAAGGACGAGGACAAGCACAAGACCTCCTTTTGGGGCAACCGGCAATTGTACCAATGGAAGGTAATGCCATTCGGGCTGAAGAATGCCTCCGCCAAGTTTCAACGCGTCATGGACAAAGCCTTGAAGGGGCTGGACTGCGCGCGGTGCTACATCGATGACATCCTCATCTTCAGCCGCAGCAACGAGGAGCATCTTCAGCACATCGAAGCGGTGCTGGAACGATTCAAGGGAGTGGGGATGACCGTACACCCCGACAAGTGTACCTTCTTCACCCACAAGGTGCCGTCCTTAGGGCACATGATTGTGCCCTATGGTGTGTATGTGCAGCAGGCAAAAGTAGAGGCTCTGGCAGCTATCCCTGCCCCGACAGACCGCACACACCTGCGCGCTTTCTTGGGACTTGCCAACTACTATCGCCGGTTCGTGAAGGACTTCGCGAAGATCGCAAGGCCCCTCAACGAGCTACTGAAGAAGGAGGTGGAGTTCGCGTGGAAGGAGCCGCAACAGCAGGCCTTCGAGGAGCTGAAGAGCAGACTCACCAGCGCTCCCATCCTTCAACGTCCGGACTACGCCAAGCCTTTCATCCTTCACACCGACTGGAGCAAGCTGGGGATGGGAGCGGTGCTGGTGCAGCACGATGAGAACAAGAAGGAGCGGGTGGTGTCATACGCCAGCCGAAGTAACAACAGCGCCGAGGCCAACTACAGCAGCTACGAAGGGGAGTGCCTCGCTGCAGTGTGGGCCATCTCCTTCTTCCGACCTTTCCTCTTTGGTCGACAGTTCCAACTGATCATCGATCATCAGCCCCTCAAGTGGCTAATGACCAACCAACATCTGACAGGGAAACTTGCTCGATGGGCCCTGCTGTTACAGGAATACGACTTCGAGATTGACCACCGCGCTGGCCTCACCAACCAAGACGCCGATGGCCTCAGTCGCAACCCTCACCTCAGCACCAACGACGCAACCGGAGCGCGGCATGAGCTCATCCCTGCAGCAACAGCCCCCACCATGGCAGCCATGTTTGCTGCTGCCGCGTTGCGCTCATGGCGCAAGACCAACACCACGGCCTTAGCAGTGGTAGAGGAGATTCCTGCCCTTGAGTCTACCGACCCTGCGGCAACCACACCCTTGGGAGACGCCCATGCAGCCGACATTGACGTCGATGACACAGAGCTGGCGCCCACTGACACCAGGCAGGACATATGGCATGACAAGCCATCACTCTCCTTTCTTCAAAGTGGCCATCTCCCCTCTGGCATGAGCGCTCGAGAGAAGGACCGGATCAACCAACGCACCCGTCACTATCGATGGGCAGGTGACAAGTTGTATCGCCGCTTCCACGACGAAGACAAGGAAGTGCCGACACCAGTCACGCGCGAGGGCATTATCACTTCCCTCCACACTGAGCTTGGACACTTCGGTGTCAAGCGCACAGTCAGCCTAGTGAGGGCACAATATTGGTGGTATGGATTAACAAAACAGGTGCAAAGGTTCGTCAGCCACTGCCAGCAGTGTGACATGGTGCGCGCCAGCCTCAACACGCGTAGCGCCACCTTGCACCCACTCCCCATCTCCGGTCTCTTTTACCGATGGGGACTCGACATCTTGGGGGACTTGGCACCCTCAGCACGTGGCAACCGTTACATCCTGGTCATGATCGAGCACTTCTCCAAATGGGTGGAGCTGGTGCCATTACCCGACAAGAGCAGCAGGGGGGTGTCTCAAGCCTTCCTCTCTCACGTTCTCAGCCGCTTTGGCAGCTGCGCCGAGGTCATCACTGACCAAGGTACTGAGTTCAGAGGGGAATTCGACACCCTCTTGAACAAATGTTACATCGACCACCGCCGTACCTCGCGTGATCACCCTCAAGCCGACGGCCTCGCCGAGCGTACGGTACAAACCATCAAGAAGGCACTCCGCAAATACGTGCTGGAGTACGAGAAGGACACTTGGGATGACCACCTCCCATGGGTGGCCCTTGGATATCGGTTGTCAAAGCAGGCGGCTCTGCGGGAGTACAGCCCGTACTACCTGCTGTTTGGGCGACCACCATTGCTCCCCTTCCGTGCGCAACAGGAGGTGGATCGCGTCGTGAACAACCTCGACGACCCTAACTGGATGCACCACGACATCACCACGCGCGCCGCACTTTTCGAGCGCACCGTCCCCATGGCTTTCAACAACCTGCGCATCGCGCAGCATCGCGACACGCTGCGCTACGAGCGCGTACGCAGCGGCTTTTACAAGGAGCGCCAACGGCGATTCCAAGCGGGGGACTTTGCCTATCGCATGGCAGCCACCAAAGACACGCTTGACACCTCCGTAGGCCGCACCGTCTACAAGGTACTCAAAGTGTACCCCACAGGGGTGCTGGACCTCCTTGGTCAAAACGGAGAAAGGTTGAAGGACAACATGGTGAACTGTGCGCCATGTCACCTTCCTTACGTAGCCGGCTTCGGGCGTATCTAGCACCCTCGTCCTGCGCGCAGCACGGTGTGAACACTACGGCAGCGCCGGCGACGACGCACTCATGATGCTTTGCGATGGCTGCAACAAAGGCCTGCATTGCTACTGCCTGGAGCCACCTTTGGACACGATACCTATGGAAGAATATTGGTGCGACGACTGCCGTACCAACGGCCCTCCTCACTTGCGCTAGCAGCTGAGCTCTGGAGCTGGAACCTTCCCCAGAGCCCAGGGGGGGTGGCTTGTTGACTTTGTATGCTACAGCACAGCATGTTCTTAGGGAGAACACCGACTCCATCTGCCCGTACTACCCAGCAGCAGCACACCAGCTGCACGAAGCACTTGTCACCATGAGGGTGGAGGTCATCTTTCTGTTTTTGCTACGCGTTACACAGGTGGCGCAGCAGCATGTCCAGCACAGCATGGCTGTGCATGCAGCTGTCCGAGACAGCGTGACCCTCGATTCCCCTCGACCCGACAGCTGTCATGCCTATCGCCCAAGCATGCCAGTCGTCATCGGGCATGCCTACAGCGAGACCCTCGCCCGGCTTACCAGCATGGCAACCCGCGCGCGTCTCTGACCAGTAGCTAGGTCATGTCTCTAGAGTAGCTCGTGACCATAGCCTACATAGGCACCGCGCGTAGCTGTTCAGTTGTGAGTTCGGTTATAAGTCAGGTTCTATATCGAGTGGGAATTTCCTGTGAAAATAGCCTCGATATGACCGTTAGCTTATGTTCTGGACAGTCATGAGTTGACTGGTATAAGTAGGCACAGTGTTCACCAGATGAGCTGGTGACATTGTAAGTGAGAAAGCTAAGAGCTTGTGAAGCGACTTGAACTACGAACACACCGTCCTGGTTCCCAAAAATCCCCTCACCGTGTGAGAGCCTGTGCATGTTCTTGTGCACTGTGCTTGTCCTCGCTGTGAGCTTGGTGTACTTAGTCGCGGTGTGCTTGTTGGCATCAGTCAGGGCATAGCATCCACGTGTTGCTTGCTCATTCACCTCACTTAACAGTGTAATTTCTCTTCCACTCACGCAAAGAACTGTGTAAACAGCACTACCTATAGTAGTGGCGTGTTGACTTTGTATGCTACAGCACAGCATGTTCTTAGGGAGAACACCGACTCCATCTGCCCGTACTACCCAGCAGCAGCACACCAGCTGCACGAAGCACTTGTCACCATGAGGGTGGAGGTCATCTTTCTGTTTTTGCTACGCGTTACACAGGTGGCGCAGCAGCATGTCCAGCACAGCATGGCTGTCCATGCAGCTGTCCGAGACAGCGTGACCCTCGACTCCCCTCGACCCGCCAAGTGACAGCTGCTCAATATTGTACACGTCTACATGCAAAAGTCTTAGCATACAATTAGCAATGCCTAACTGACTGATATGCTTTAAACTCAGAGTAGTGAGACAAGTACATGTGCCACGTAGCAAGGCAGTGAGCATTCACCCAATACTTGCCCTTTTGTATACGGGCGCTGTCCTTGTTAAACATGGAGAGCAGCTAAACAATGCCTTTTACTTGCTCCAGAGTCACGACATCGAGATGTGGACCCCCTCAACGCTTTTCCCATTCCAAAGCAATGCACTTTGTGTCGGTCGTCACATCCAGCTTCGTATCCTAGCGGACAAACACGACCTCCTTCCACACGTGCTTGCCGCTACCACCCCACACCACTCGCAGAAAAAAGAGTGCCTGAGCCCACCACGTCACGTTCACACCGTCCTCATCACCTTCCAACTCAAGTGTAGAGAACCAAGACCGCTTAGAGAACATCCCAGTTGCGCGCGCCATGCCGACTCCTGATGTCATGTACACCGCTGCGCCTTCGTTCACCACGCGAGCAGCACGCCACCCGTTGGCCGACTCCTGTTGTTCCCTCCTCCTCCAGCTGTCCAAGGTGGCAGGCAGCTTGTCAGCGAATGGAGTTTTCAGGGCAACTTGGCGGCTACGCGCAGAACTGCTCCAGTACGGGCTGGACTCCCTCATTGTCGGTAAATCCATCCGTAGCAACTTGTCCGTCTTCTCCATTACATTTCAGCACTGCTGCCGCGCCCGCTCTACGACCGGGCGCATTGAGGATCCACAACCATGCCATCCTCTCTCACATATTTCGCACAGCTCTATGCCTCTCAGATGCGCGCCTAGTAGTCCCGGTTGTTGCCACCACGCGCCCACTGTTCATATTTTGGGCGTGCGTCTGCTCCATACGGTTGGCGCTGAACCAATTTGAGTGTCCACTGCTGACAATTGCCGACCCAAACTGAATGAGCTAATGCATCTTCTCGATCTTCTACCCTGACTTCTGTGCAGAATATGACGACAATAGCGGATGTAACACTGCCGATATAAAGGCAACCAGCTCGTTGTCGGCTGTGGTCATGGTTTTTTTTCTGTTCATGCGCCTGAAGCAACTTCATGTTCCACTGGTTGAGCAATGCGGCAGCAATCGTTGAGAAGTTGTTGCCCTTATTGTCGAGCAGCAAACCGTCTGCAAGGACCGGCAGCAGCTCCTCCACCTGAAAGGAGTGGTCGGACATAATGAAATCTACTGTGCTTGTGGGTGCCTTTAAGTGCAAGACCCGTAGAGTCGCCTTGCATGCATTTAGCCTGTGCACATCTGCTTGTGAGCACGTATCGTTGTCTTTTGTGTTCAATACAAAGGACACACCAAAGATGTGCCTGGCCTGCAGAATCTATCTCTTGAATAGACGCATGCGTTCCTTTGCAGCGCCGTACACAGCAGAACACAGGTGGTTAATAATGCCTCCCAGCACATGCATTGCGTCAGGGGCAAGGCGAGAGTAGCAGTCAGCTCCCGGCACCCGCAGCTGTCTTCAACCCCACAGTGCATTCTGTTGCCAAACCACATTGCCTGGTTACATGGAAAGCCATTCATCTTTAAGAATGCCGGTAATTCAACCATTACCTCCTCGACATGCATGAAGTGCTTCTCTTTAAAAGTCTTAGCTGTTTGGCGTGCATTCCTAACACCGCTATGCAGGGTCGCCCGCATCTGTCGTATTGCTAGTGTGCAAAAAGCCTCGGTCCTCATCCACCTCCAACAGATTTGGACTGGTGACGACAAACATTGCAAGGATGTCGTATTTGGTTGCCTGACACAGTGCGTGCGAGTGTGGCAGTCTCCTGCAGCACGACATACTCAAATGCTTCTTTAGCAACATCCTCCATGAGCTGTTTGCCAACAGGCTGAATCCGATCACAACTATGCATGCCCACTACCTGCAAGTCGCTGATGTAGTTGGCAAGTGCTGGAAAACACTCGACGCTCGATGTCATTTGGGTCAATGAGCTGCAGACCTTCCAAGCTCGCCCGCTTTACATCCCCTAACACTACATTCCAAGCGTCACAAAACATCTCATGTTTTCGAATTGGAATCGATTCCTTGCCCTGCGCTCAGGTGGGATGCCCAGCCAGTGCGTGAACCACCGGCAGAAGCGCTATTATAACAACCCCCATGTTGCTAGCATACATGTCCCAACTGTAGTTGGCAAGCGATGACATTAAAAGGTAGCCAGAGCACATGCCTGCTCTGTCTAGCGTGGTCTTGTCACTGTATAGAATGGCAAGCGCCAAGTAGGACTCTTCCCCCACCTCTTTCTTCAAATCCACCTCAACATCCTTCCGCCAATCGCCCGTGGAAGGATGGCCAAAGCTGTGCTCGACACCATTGTACTAGAGATTGATCCCATTAGCGGCATGTGGACTGCCATACAACCGCGTGAGCCATACCTGCTCCGACCAAGAGCATTAACAGCCATGCTGGCCTCAAATTATATATTGCATTTCACAGACCTTGGCCGGCATATATGCAACGCTGATGTTCTAATCCTCATGGTCTCGAAGCTTGCGCAGGTCAGTCGTCATGTACTTTTCATACGGCAGCACACTCGCATGTGTATATGTGACATGGCTCTGATGGTTGAAGCACATGCACCGCACAATATGAACACACCTTAGACTGAGACAAGGCAATTGTGGTCTGGAGGTAGCTGGCTGCATGCACACCGGTCTTCTACTGGAGCTTTTCTATCAAAAGTGTGCATTTCGGCGGCACTTGATGATCCGCCCCATGTCGGAGGCCGATAGGCCTTGACCGTTATTGCACTGCACGAATGCCACTGCAAGAGCATGCTCGGAGCCATACCACCTAAATTCCAATGCGTGTGAAGGGACGCCTCCACTTTCATGTTGGCGTGCCACAGGTGTCTCAGGCACATGCACACATCGAAAGCCCTCGTTCACTTCCTCCTCCTCCTGTTGCTGTTGTGCGTTTGTCTCCCGAAGAGTCCTTCAGCATCAAGCATGTGCACATCCTGGATTGAACTCCCCAGTTCAACATGACCCGCATCGTATTGTAATGGACGCTGGCCGACATACAGCTTGATTTACTTGCACACCCAGCTGCTAACAATGTGCATGTAGACCGAGCTGCGTGTGGCGCATGCGGCAATACGAACAAAGGACTCCCATAGCTCACTACTAACGTCAACACAGGTGTCGCCAATGTAAACTGCATCATATCTAGCAACACGCCCCGCTGCTACCCTTGCATGCCAGAGGCGGGACACTTGGCCGCCATCTACTGGCGTGACGGCTCCGTCGTACCATCATTACGGTACGATCAAGCCATTACACGTATAGGGTGAGGTGAGTTTGCAGAAATATTCTGATTGAACCGTTTGAATGGTACGAAGATGCCTTTGTTAAAATATGCCATTGAAATGGTACTTTTGTACAATGGCAATGACAGTTCGTACCAATTACAAGTGCTGGCAATGCCAATTCCTGCGCATGAAAACACTATTTACGGCTTGCCGCTAAGCTATGCACCCTTACAGGGCGGTGATGTCGAGGGTATGTGGCGTTTGGTGGATCGTTGGCGGCGCTGCCAGGGGCGTAGTGGGCGTTATGGTCGAGGTCCGGGATGAAGGCCATGTTTGCACAGGGCGGGCAAGGTGGCGGTGGGGTGTCCTTGGTGTCACACCCCACCATGCCTACGAAGGGCACAGCCAATGACAACAGTGACTTGGGCAATATCTGAGAGGGCTCCCCTTCCGAGTGGGGAAATGCACACCACAATACTGCCTCTATAAACATCCGACCCACCAACAGCTGCGACCACGGTGACACGATTGAAGGGACCAAATAAGACTGGCATGAGTAAGATGGGTTACGATGCACTGTCAATGCCACATGCTAGGGTTCTTCTATCTTGCACATGCACAGCCTCAAGTATCTTGCACATAACACACAGTGTCAATACCACATGCACACCCTCATGCACAGCCTCCAGTGTCATGCACAAAAATAGCATGACCACTCTCGCAAATGCACAGCCTTTTCTAACTTGCGGGAGCTCACAAGTCGCTTAAGAGAGGCTGCGGAGTACCACGAACGGGTAATCCACGACCTAGTTTGATGTTTCTAGCGGCAATTAAGCAGTATGCTTGTAGATTGCCATGTTGGTCAGTGAGAACCAAGAGCAGCGCGGCGGGCTGACTGTCTGCCTGGCGGAGTGCGACAAAGCGAAAGACAAGGTAAGCATGTGCATGCTGATGGGCTGGTCCTCTGGCAGCACGGCACTCTTATAGCATTACCAAATGCAGGTGGTCACTCTCAAAGCAACCATCAAGCGCATGCGCGTGCACGGCGAGGTGCCGACAATCAAGCTAAAGGACGAAGTAGCCGCTGTAATGTTTTCGAGCGAGGCAGCTGATAAAGATGACTCCGATGTTGAAGCAGAAGACTTGTCAGAAGAGGAACAGGAGGAGGGGGTTAAGGAGGAATTCCGAGGCAGGCACCACTAGTTGACAAGCTGCGTATGAGTGCGACAACTACACTCAATGTTGTAGGTAGTTTGATGCGCAAGTCAGCTGCTCAGTTGCAAGTGGACATACTCTCACCACTGCCGGTACGTTGAATATATTTGGGGCTTATAGTTGCAAGACCAAGCAATCATCCCAAGGTTTGTACAGACTGCATGGCATGTTAGTGTTGGCTTACGGAAAAAATTGTCAACTTTTGTCAAACGGTAAGGGTCATATATTAACAGCAGTGTAACGGCAAGGAAACTGCCAGCTATTGCTGTCAGCTGTCCGTAACTATCGGCTAATGGCCGTCTGTGCACATTGACTGAAGGGTAACAGGTTGACAACTCTCAGCCGGTCAGTGCCACTGACAACCGCTTTCGGCCCGCGGGCGTCTGCGTTTGTCCACATAAGCCAACGGCAAACCCAATAGTCAAAAAGTATCATGTCAAGAAGCGGCAGGCAGGCTCAGGCACCCATCAGACCCTCAGTCCTTTTCCAGTAACCATGTAATATTTACAACATTTTTCAACTCGTCTCCATGGATTGCTGTGACATTAACCTTGAAAGGAATATGCAGCTGTAAAAGGAATACGTAAGGTAAGAACAAGAAGATTGCATGCGCAGGCAGCACACCGTCTGCTTTCTTCTGACAAGAAAGCAGACCTAAAAGTCACTCTTCCGCAACAGGCCGACCGAGCTGTCAACTGCATTTGGTTTCCAGGGTTTTGCCAGCTCTGACCAATGAGGCGCATAGCACTCAACCACCGCCAACATCAAAGATTGAAGACACTACTAGCGAAAATGATAAGCATAGTTTCACCTGCCACCAGCGCAAAGGTGGGCTTTTTGGAATGTGTGAGGTACTCGGCAGGATCTTTGGTGCCAGCCAGACTAATGGTTGTGTAAAGTCTTCTTTCGACTCCTCGTCTTCTTTATTTTCCTGCTTCTGGGCGGCTTGCATGATGTAAAGAGAAGAGAGATTCATGGATGAAGTGCAGTTATAACCATTGTACCATATGCGTCGGTGTGTGTGGTGGTGTGTGGGGGAGGGGGAGGGGAGGGATGGCTTGCTTACCGTGCTGCTTCGGACAATGTCACGCGCATGACATCATCGGTAGCAAGTTCGCCGCTGTACTTGGGGTTCAATGCGCCAGCTATGCCATACGCGGGAAACAACTTATGTAAAGGCCCACATGATCAGTAAAAGGATAACGCGCAGTGAAAAACTATGGCACACTTGCATACAATGCAGAAAACTTACCTGCATAGACGCTGCCTATCTCCCATGTCACTGCTGCAAGCTAAGCACAAGACACACAACAAGCTTGATCAGTTACATAGTATTTGTTATGTTATCTTTGAACAAAATATACAATGGAGATGCGCCGTAAGAATTGCTCACATATTAGCTTGAGTCGACTTGCTGTTGCGGTGCGAGGGTCCAACAAAATGCGCGACAGTTGATTGCAAAGCTTCACGAGCTAAAACAATACGATACTCGACACCCGCATAGTCTCCAAGTACCAATGAGTATCAACGCAATGATAGCTTGACTGCATTTAATCGGTCGCAGTGACAGCTATTTAATGACATGAGTATCAGCACCAAGAGATTCATCAATAGCTAATGACACAACAAAAGCTTATCAGCAGGACCGTGTTTTTTGGCAGTATTGGTCAAAGTTTGTTGTCACTCACTCTTGAGCTTGCGCTTCTGCTTGCTTCTTGGATTTTTATGCCGGAAGCCAGCTCCTCTATGGGCATCACGGCACCGCTTGCAAGGCCTTAAAGGACAATCATCCGCCTTGCAGAGTTTATGACCTGCGAGACTACCAGGTGAGCACCGAGAAGATAACTTTGCTTGCATCACTACAAGATACGCACCTAAAAGCAAGTGACAATGTCCAGCTGTGGTTTTTTGGTAAACAATTCATTAGGCACCACAGTGCCAAGTGTGCAATAGATGAGGTCTCACTATAAATGCTCACATTCTGCAAGTTTTCTCCAAGCAACCCCGCATGCAACTGACCAAAGCACGTGCTCCCTGTCGCCTGTGAAGATAAAAGCTTTGATGGTGGCAACGCGCACGGCACTTATTGCTCGCAACGGGTCACTATCATTGTAATCTAGCACCAACATCATATGTGCAAACCTGCGGTAGTTCTTAGCATAGCGAAGTGCATGCAGGAACTCAGTATTGGATATGACATGCCTTTTTGCTCCCGCGTTGTACATGCTTTTGCAACACTACTGGCAGCCAAATGCACTTTTTGTCCATGTCTGCGGGTTGACGGATAGGGTGCATTGCATCCATGGCAAAAGAGTTAGAAGACTCCGCCAGCAACGTGCGCTCAGTGTCACAAAGCCGACAATCTGGAGGTAAACTTAACACACAAACTCCAAACCCACCTACCTCCATGAAGAGTCAAGGGCGCCAGCGCCAGTCCTTCTCAGCACCAGCTGAGGGGTATGGGCGTAGCTGATATGGGCGCCTTAATCTTTAGCTTGAGGGGCAAAAGCATGTGCGCTATCAACAAACCAGAGACGCACAGAGCGCTGCGTACCAGACTTGATTGGTATTCATCCGTGGATTGACTTGTGCATGTACGGCAGTACATACCTGCAGTTGCAATGCTGGTAGTTAGTCATCACCTGGTCATATAGCTGCGGGCCGAAGTCGGCTGCATTGCAGATGCACGAATTTGGTGAGAAAGTGCGTATGCAATATAGCCGCTATGTGATAACAAGAAACCATCAGCACAATATTGCCGGAATAATTGCTAGAAACTGCTGGATAGGCCGATGTGACAAATGTGAGTGGCATACAGACACGCCCGTATACGATACCAAACCCATGGCATGCATTGGTGACAAATGCCAGTCACGACTCAACTGGGCTCAACAAATGCAACTTACTTGCAAACAAAATGCACGACGGTCCTTGACACTCTATGACCCTGATTAAGTAAGGTTTCCATCTCTCGTTCTGCCATACGACATTGCGAGCGCGCCTGCTCCTTCCCTCCACTTGCTAGAAACGCCCTTTACAGTTCATTGACAACGCAGTGCCACAACAGTGAGTCGCATGTGAACACGCGCATGTGTATGTCGTGTGCGCAAGAGGTGTATAAATACCTGATCATACAACAAGTTGACTTGACCACAACGTGACCTGGAGAGGCAGCTACACTATCTTTAACAGGCGAGACTCGCAATTACGACGTAACACTCACACTTAGACACAAGCTGTAATCTGCTCGCACGTACACGCCTACTACATACAATTGCCATGCAGTAGCTCTAGCACCTACCTCATTGCCTGCTGCTGCTAGTCTCATATGCTAACTCTTGTTGGCTGACTCCTCACCACCCCGCCTCCCACCTTCCCCCTTGCGCGCGCACCTTGCCCTATTGTTGGCTGTTGCTGTTGTTACTCACACTGCGGACTGTGTTAGCTGCTTGCAATTGTGCTTTTGCATGTGCATAGCCCTGCATCAGCCCCGGGTTTAATGACATGCATGCACGCACGCACGCAAGTATGCACATCGCAGACGATTTTTCAGGCAATAGCACAAGCCTTTACTATCGCCCTCACGTCGACATCATTTACAAAGTGAGGCAATCAGTGATTGGCTTTAAAACAGCTCCCACCAGGCAATGCGCCATCCTGCGCCATGCCTCCCTTCGCTTGCCGCTGTTGCGCTGGCACTGCAGAGGCCTGCAGTAGGAGTAACCCATGACAGGACACACCAGTCACAAGTTCACGCTAACCCTCCCTCATCTCTCTCTCCCCAGGGGCAGAGATTGCCCTACTGCTGCGGTAGCAGACCAATGCTAACACCTGCTGCACAACCAGGACACTGCTCGGCGGCGACACCAGGGATTGCAGTGGCGATGGCTGGATGATTTTGCAGCTGGATGAGGTTGTCGCCCCCCACACACCAGCCCATCAACACCGACTACACCGCCACCGCCACCACCAAACCACTTGCCCCAATGTAGGTATATATACATAACTTAGTGACGTGTACTGGTGAAGGCAGATGACACGAACAGGGTCGGTAACGCGCGCTGCGGCTGCTCCCTGAGTGGCGCGGGCGGGCATCGCTGCCAGACACAGGGTGACGCCGACTTGGACTGTTCATCATGAAACAGTTGTGTAGTCTGGTCCTGGCTTTGGCGTGGTTTTGCTGGCGGCAGCACTGGCGTAGTTGGTGTTGGTGGGCTGAAACTTGTGGGGCGACAATCTCCAACCTAGAGACTAATATAATGACTTTTGAATACCATTCAGCCATCAGCGCGATCCCTTACCATCGCCGCCTGAGCCCATTGCCGCAGCAGGCTTGCCATTTGCCTTGGGGAGGGAGAGGGAGAGATGGGGAGGGAGTCTTGGGGTATGGATGTTGTGTCTTTGCCAAGGGTTACTCCTCGGACCGGCCTCTGCAGTAAAGGCAGTGCCAGTGCAAAAGTAGTAGCGGCAAGCATGGCGCAGGGTGGTGGCGGGTTGCCTGGCGAGCGCTGTCCCAAACATCATCATCGGTTGCCAATTTGTGGTTGCTTTGCAAGTGCTGATGGCGTCAGGGGGTTAAGGCTTACGGTGTCGCCGTATCGTGTGTTTTCCTGTACGTAAGCACAAGCGTGCGTGTATGTTGTGCTTCATCCATAACCAAGTTAGCTTTGTGCCCTCAAAAGAAACTTCATTGCTACAACTTCGCACATTGTCACCCACCAGCATGCATATCATGTGCTTTACAGCATCAACATCTGCACGCTGCTTTGCAATGCAAGCTAGGTTGTAAGTGTTAGCCTTTGTTTGGCAACAACGCCACATTGCAGCAATTGGACTATTGCTGCTAGCTAGCCGCTTGGTGTCGCAGTCTGGCATATGTGCATGGGAGGGCACAACATGTCAGCACGTTATATTTAGCGCATGTAAGGACATAAAGGTCCACTACAAGCTCTACTACTGGGATGAAAAGCCGCTGACCGAGACACAAATCGTGCACGTCGCGTGCCCCCGCATGAAGGATATCTCCAGTTTCAAAGGTTTGAAGAGGAATCCTCTCCATGTGCCGGTCAATGTGCATTGCGTCGGAGCCGTTGTCGGAGCAATTGTGCAGCAGCATCAAGGTATTGTGTGCTTTTGCCGCGAGTTATTCACATGACTGTTTAACTCAACAGCTTAGCTAATGCGCGTGTGATGTGAGCAGAGCTCCTTCTTCATTTCAACTTGCCTGAAACCATGTACCAGGATCACATGCGCTGCATGCGGGACTGGCGGTTTATGTACCATCCTGGCATGGCCTGCCCATCCCCTACAGCTGGCATAATCCCGTTCAGGGCGTCGCCGTGACACTCCGCGGTATGCAAGGCATTCGTTCAAGCTTACTAGCTCCCTGTTTGTTATTGTAAGTGGCACACAATCAACTTCACAGACTCGCATTATTCTGACTTCACCGTGCAGTGGCAAGTCTTACAGTTGTCGTCCTTGCAGAGTACACGCCAAAGCAACCGCACACACCTTTACCGTTCTACTCATTGCAGTGGATTGATTGGATGGTAGTGACTTCGAATGAGAGCCCTCTGCACAGTGCACCGCGCCGAACAATGCGAAACGGTGCAGTTAGTGCACACACCCATGTCCTTCTTTCCCGCGAGCCCCAAGCAATGAAGAGCTACGAGACTTTCACCCGCCATGGTTTGAGAAGGAGGCGTTGTCGACGTCATCGGCCCCCATGTCAACCGCGCGCAATTGCGTAACGCAAATCTCAGGCTTATAACAATAGTAGAAACCTGGGGCTTGCGCCGGGCTATGCACATGCAGAACTGCAGTGCATCTGCAAACAGCCAACACAGTTCGCAATGTGAGTAACAATACCAAAAGCTACCAACAAGAGGGTAGGGCGCGCGCTCGGGGGGGGGGGGGGGGGG
>RHPI01000818.1:344084-363943 GCA_009103225.1 Chlorokybus atmophyticus
GGGGGGGGGGGGGTGGTGGTGGTGGTCAGCTAGCAAGAGTTAGCAAGAGTTTTTGATCAGCTTTTAGCAGCTTTGTAGACTGACAGCAGCGAGGTAGGTATGGAATGTGCTGGAGCTGCTACATACGTTGTATGTGGTAGGTATGTACATGCGCGCAGATCACAACTTCTGTGCAGGTGTGAGTGGTATTGCTGTAATTGCGAATCTCACCTGCCAAAAGAAGCAGCTGCCGCTGGGAGACTGCTTAGACAGCGCAAGATCATCTGTGGTCAACTGAACTCCCATGTGGTCAGATACTTACCAAACTACTTGCGCGCATGACATGCGGGGATATGTGTTGACTTGCAACGCTTTGTTGAAGTACTGATCACCTGCATAAGCTCGCTCGCATTGACCATACTAATCATTCACGGCACTGCCACATGCATCAGCAGCGTTTGCCACCGATAATACTCTGCATATGTGCGCATGCTAAACAAACTGAACAACGCAGAAAGCTGAGCTAACTTCTTATCAGACTACAAAGAAAGACAACTGCACGCTAGCCAGCGGCACAACAGTGCAGCACTGATACGTGTCTCAAGGCACTAGCTCACTACATCAACTTGCTACAACTCACACAGACAACTACCAGCATTATCTGGTGAAAATCTAACACAACAAAACCGCCCTAGCCAACCCTCTGTACATCCTAACAGGAACAAACACAACTCAACTAAAACAGCTCACTACTGGATGGTGAAGCTGAAGGCTGAAGCCTCCACTTGAGTTACTGTCAGCTGCGTCTGCGTGGTGCCCGCCAGTGCGATGGTCACGGACTGCCCGGCAACCTGAAAAGGAGGAGGCGACACCACCTGGAAAGTGGTGAAAGTGACGCCGTCCGTTGAGTACTGAGCTATGAGCGCATTCTGCAAACAAGGTAGTCAGAAATATGAACAACAACAACAAAGGACACCGACAACAATGGCAGCAGCAGCAGCAACAGTGAGTATCAATAACATCGATATGGATACACATCATTATCAGTGGTTGTTATTGTTGTCCTTTGGTGTCTGTGTCTGTAATGTTGGTTGTGTTGGTGTTGTCGGCAGCGCAGGTGCAAGGTGATAGGTGGTGTACCTTGTCCATAGATAGTGAGAGCCACACGGGTAGTTTGACGCCGAGCGGTGCGAGGTACGAGCGCGTGAAGCCGTAGTCAGTGCTGCGCGTGGACACGCCGAGATAGCCCGTGGAGGTGACGTACACGTACGCGCTGGGCGAGTAGGAAGATTGCCCCAGGCGCAGCATCACACCCACCCGGCAGCGGTAGTTGTAGTAACCAATGAACTCCACCTTCGCGCCCACCGACACGCTGCTGGACACCGTTCTGTTGGTGTACACCAAACCGATGGAGTCCGCGGTCCCACCAACGCCGTTGCCACCCGGAGCTGTCATGATGTACTTCTTCCTCCAAGCATCGTAAAACGCACCACCTGGCAACAGCAGAGTGCGCGTGTGCACGAGTGCGAGTGTGCGTGTACACGCGTGTGTGCGTGCGTCTTTGCATGAACATGTGTGCTGTATTCCTCTAAGGCAGATAGCAGGCCCATGAGAGAGCAACGTGCATTAAGGACACACTGTGTACCTGGCATGAAGCCTGTTTGGTCGTTCGGACGCATGTTCCTATACTCGAAGCCCGGCAGCATGGAGCCTCGCGTGCCCGGCAGGGGCGTGAGGACGCTGAAGAAGGCGGTGCAAATGGGAACATTGCAGATGGACTGGATGGGACCGCCCTGCGACCAACCCATGAACTTGAAGGGGACGCCGCGCTTGTCAGTGACGTTCTGCACAGCAATGGAGTGAGTGTGAGTGTATCAGAGAGTACATGTGTACTTGTGCGTGCATGTACTTGCATGCGTGTCATCCCAGGCAACATCTTGCATTGCATGACACACATGTCCATATTTCAATCGAACCTGCGAGCTCAAGAACACACAACACACACGCACGCATGCGCGCGCGTATGTGCGTGAATCACCCCATGAACACAATATTTGACACACGTCCAAATGAGCCAAAGTCCACATGCGCAAGCCAAGTACGTACCCTTGCAGCCGACACTCGGACCGACTTCCCGAGCAGTGTCGACACGGTGACGCTCCCTAGTCCTCGCTGGCCATTGGCATAGACTGGCGCTGAGATGTTCCAGCTTCTCACGGTGATGCGCTGTATCTGCGCTGTGGACACGCTGACGGTGGAGGCAACGATGACGGTGGAGCCCTGCCCCGCGCGAGGCGTGCCCGCCACGCCGGCCAGACTCGCGGTCAAAGCCACGGGGAGGAACTGAGGGATTGTACCGATCGTGTCCCAGTCTTGGCCGTTCTTAGACATGTTGGCTTGAATGGTAGTCTGTTGACAACAATGGGAACATGTTGTCAAGTTGAAACAGGAGTGCTCATTGCACTGCTATCGCATTCTGTGCACGTGTGCCTGTGTGCATGTGCGTGTGTGTGGGTGCAGGAGTGTAAGTGTGCGTGCGTGCAGATCTATACACGTCCACATGCACAAGTTTGCGTGTGTTGCAAGATGATGTGTACCTCACTGATGTCGATGCGGAGCCACACTGGCGGGGGCCCATAGAGTCTTGTGCCTCTGCTGACCGTAATGCCGGATGCGTCGCGGTAGGTCAGTTGTGCTATTCCGTTGGCCGTGATGGACACGTACACGTTCATGGCGTTGGGTGCCGTGCTCATTCGCACCATGACGCCCGCCTTGGCATTATACGCCGTCGGCGCAATGTAGTTCACGTACGCCACCGCCGACAACAGCTCCGCGGGCGTGACCGTCTGATACACAAACGTCATCTCATCGGCCGAACCCCATATGTCCTCACCACCCGCACTAAACTTGACCAACCCGTCTTCAAACCACACGCCTGTCGGGAATGTCCCTCCTATAGGAGCCAGCGCACAGTTCTTTGGGAGGGACCCCACTTCTCCTGGAGACGGCGTGATGATGGTGTAGTACGCCACGTACACGACCTCGGGCACGTCCACAACGAGCAGCGGCAACGGGTTGTCTTGTGCTGATGTCGCGCCGGGTACATTACCCCAACCCGCAAACTCGAAGGTCAACCCGTCGTATATCGAGCTCGGGTCAGATATTGTCACCTCCGTAGCGGCGGATATCATTACCGTGGCGCCAATGTAAGCTGGGTAGTATGTCTTGTAGGGGACGGCGCCGCTGTTGGCGCCGTTGACGAAGACGGGTGCGTTGATGGGAGCCGTGCCGAGACGGATGGTGCGAAGAGAGGCGAGAGGTGGTGGGGGAGAAGGAGGAGGAGGAGGAGGGGGAAAAGGAGGGGGAGGTGGACCCGCTGCACAACAACAACAGCACAAAGTCCACATGTCAGCAGGCGGGATGGTTGTAATGTTATTACGTCGTCTCTGTAGCTAAGAGACACCATCAATGAGAGTTGCACAATGTGCTTTCGGTGTGTGCACGCGCATGTGTACGTATGCATGTAAAAGTGTCTGTGTGTATGTTGGGATCACGCACACACATACCAGGGCGAGGTGGGAAGTACAGCATAGCCACTTCTGCTGGGCGTATGGCGACGGTGTACCGATACGTGTTCGTGCCGACGAGTGTGGGTCCCACAGCATTCTCCTTCCTGACCGTCCCAACCAGCTTCCCATCAACCGACCCATCATAGGTCTGTCCTCCCCACGTGATACCATATGTGTTCCACGAGCTGTCGCAAACAAGACGCTTCACTGGCACCGCGCTGCGTGACTCGGGAAGATCAAAGGACACTTGTACTTGTGGACGTTGGGCGTACGGCGTGTTGGACAGCGCGTTGTATACGAGTACAACACGCAGGGCGTAGGACCCGTCTGTCGAGTACACGGCCCAGGCTTCGAGCTCAGGAGGTGCGTTGGGATCTGTGATGGTGAGTTCTTCCACCTTAGCGCCGCTCCGAAGAGTCTCAGCCGCAATTATGGCGCTGTAGTACACGGGACGGACCTGCCACGGGTCGCGCACGCCGTTCCACACCCTGTACGCGGCGATGAACGGCGTGTAAGCGCCGGTGTTGGTCGTGAGACACGTCATCTCGAAACCGTCCGACGCGAGCATCAGAAGCGAGTGAACTTCGTGGATGGCAGCCCTGCAAACAACAAGTTTCAGTCCATGTGTACATGTGTGTCACACACCCACACACATGTGCGATTATGAAGTTGGATTGAACTGAACAACACCATATCAACTACACGTACGCAAATGTATCGCTGACTCCACCGACACCACCACAGCTAGCGGTGCCGTGCTCCGTGATCCATGCGTGCGCGTTGACGTTGTTGAGCTTCTGGATTAGCGGGACGAGGTAGGTTGGGTTCTTGGGCCTAGTCATCAAGTCCGTCAGGGTGAAGTTGTAGTCGGGCTGCGAGCACTTGCCCATCGAATAGTAATGCCACGAAAACGTTGATGACAACCTGTTGGGTCCCGTCATGTACGTGTCGATGAAGCTCTGCTCGAACAAACCAGGCCACGATCAGGTACACGAACGCAAACACGCGCGCCCGCGGCCACATACCCACATGATGCCACATGTGTGTTGAGCTTACCGGCAGGTAGGGTAGCCACGGGTGTGTGTATGATGCGGTGATCACGCCGCCCACCCAAATGTCTTTGGGAACGTTTGCCAGAGGGCTACGCATTGTTAACTCGGCGTTGTAGCTCTTTGCAAAGGATTCGAACACCGCAGCATAGGCAGGGTAACTCCAGTTCACTGCGCACACACAGTGGTGTGAGTCTCTTGACCAACTACGTGTACGCGCAGAAGCAAGCTACAGTGCATGTAGTGACACACGCGACAGCGTGGCAGTTTCGGGTTGGTTGTATGCATGTTGTAACAGCTCAACTAAGTTGCTATCTGTGTTGCATATAGCCACAACATACGCATGAAGAGGTTGATACGTTGACATGTGCACTGACACATCATACACACACATCGACTTGCCTGCCGGGTAAGATGAGACGCTGCTTGCGAGGTAGGGCACCAGATTGGGGTCCTGCCAGAACGTGTCGGGCTCGTTGGCCTGCTCGATGCCAACAATGTTCTCAACGCCCATGCCCTCGAGCAGCCGCGCCACGAACGTCATGTTCAACGGGAACGGCTCCTGCGGGCACGAGTAACCCAACACCGGCAGCAGCTGAATGCCCGCAACACCAACCAAATCATGCAGCGCCTGCGAAAAAAGGGTTGAGACACACCCACATTAGCAAGAACACATGTACAAACTAAAACAGACTAAAACACACACCAACACAAGCGCGCGAGCACGCACACACACACGAGCACGCACGCGCACATGTATACACACCCATACACACATGTGTGCCACCATGTTTAAGACACAGTACTCACCGTGACGGTCTGTCGTGTGACTCGGCTCCAATCTGTCGGGTCCGTGGTGGAGCCCGCCGTGTCGTCGTACGTGACGCCATCCGGGGAGGTGTTCACTCGCAGCACCAGCTTGTGGTTGTACTGGTTGAAGTTCTTCAGCAGCTGTATCAAAAAGGGATCTGCACACACACAACAGACCAACATGTTACCCAGCTATACACTACTTATTGTGCACCACTGAAAAAGCCCCACAGTTATATACCTATTCCGTCTATGCCTGATAGCTTCAGTCCCAACCCCATCCATCTCTGCATCTGGTCATAGAACATGGAGAAGCACAAGTAGTGGTCTCCAACCTCGGGTGGGAAACCCACCGGTAGTGTTGTGACTGGGATGACAACATTCTGCACACAAAAGAGGGGTTGATATACAATGTACTACACCAAAGAGACCAACCAAGCCATCAGCAGACTGAGCATAAACCCACCTGGGCTGAAGCTGATATCAACAGCAGTGCACTTAGTGTGCAGCACAGCGCCGCACTGCGAGGCCACATTACCCTTCCCATGCTACGATCTGCTGCTCGGCGTGTGTAGAAAGATCACACCCGGGGTGCTAGCGCCATTTTGGTGACGAGTCTGTGGTTGTGTTCTGCCCAACACAAGTTCAGAGAGAAGGTGTGAGGTGTTGGACGGTGCATGCTTCAACGCCAAGCGGGAATGCAGCAGTCAACACTTAAAAAACTTCTGTGCTACAGAAGAGCTGAGGTGATGGCCAAACAGCTGCATGTGTGATTTATGTGTGCTTGTAGCGACCGCTTTGAAGTGACAGCAAGTGATGTGACAGTCGGGCTGGTGGAAGAGTGAGTGAGCTGCAGGCACAGCAGCTAAGAGCTCGTCTAGCATGCTCTGCGCAGCCAAGCTCTCAGCTCTAGCTCTAAGCTTTTCTTCAGAAGGAAAGCTCTTGGCAACACAGTGCGACTGAGGCACGCCCAAGAGACGTACAACCTTGTGTGCTTCTTGAGAGCATGTCTCTCCCGCAGCACAAGAAAGAGAAGCATTGGACTGCACTAAGTAACTCGATATCGTGCTCAACCCAACACACTTGCCCAACATGCATTGCTGCACACGGCGTGCTGTGTGCGTGCCGTGTAGGGCAGCAGGTCTGTGCACCCACACATATGCTGCCATGCATGACACCAGGATGCTGCCTTCCACTGCACTCTATGCATGCACTGTTGCTTGGCTGCCGCAGTACTTCGTCTCTCATTCACCACTCACCAGCAGACGTGGTGTCTCCAGCAGTGGTAGCGCTCACAGCTTTGCATGCACTCACCGTGTCTCCCAGCCCAGGTAGTCCCTGGCGCCGTTCTCCACGAGGTGAGCAAGGAGGAGGTGCAAGCGGCGGTGGTACAGGCGGTGGGCCTGTGTTTGCGGCTGACAGCTGTCCGAGACTTGAGAGATGCTTCTTGGCACACAAGCAGACACCCACCCGAAGGCCCAGTCAACCACCGCCTAGGCCGCCCACCACCGCCGCCTACGCCTATTACCCAAGCACACAGCAGAGCTAGAGCTAGAGCAGCAAATGATTCTCCACAGAAGGCTAAGGACGGCAGAGGTAAGCGGAGAGGCCAGCAACCTTGCAATGCAGTGCACTGGCTCTCTGCCTTGCATTGCATTGGCTTTGTCCGCCGCTCCCGCCTCCTCTCTCACGCACGCGTGCGTGGTGTTGGGAGCGTGAGGGTGGAGCGGAGCGCACTCCCATGTGTGTGTGTGTTGTTTGGTACGTTAACCACTGCCGCCGCTCACCGACACAGGACTATGCTGCCCCGGATCACGCTCGCCCGACTAATCGATAATTCCCTAGCTCAATTTGTGTCCACTTTGCTAGTAGGCCTGCCGCCCTCTAAAAGTAGGCCATATCAATGCGTGTCATATATGCCATGCTCTAAAGTACAAATGCATGAGACGAGGTTGCCTCCTAAGGAAGACGCTTTTTTAGCTGGTACCTGGTACCTGAACGCGAGTCCGCGCACGTGGGCTCGGCTGCGTGTGCTCACAGCTTAAAATGCATCTCAATTTTTGCTGCTGTTTCACTGCAGGGGACAGGAAGGTGCAAAACATGAGGTAAAAAAGTCCCCCCCCCCCCCCAAAGGTTTTATCTGACTGGCGTCCCGCCCAAAAACGTGTGCAGGTACCGACCACGTTACTCCACTCGTGACTGGTAGCTTACCTGAGCGCTGCACCTAAGGGCCGCCTTGCACCGGACATGCGCAGGATATTCTACATAAGTCTGTCTGGCGTTATCCAGTCATAATGATGTAATGTACTGCTGTTGCTGCTTTTTGATGAAGGTGCTGGTACCAAAGCGGCCGTGATCAGTGCTCGTAAGGCCGGCACGACCAATTGTCCCGAGGATAATATGAATCAGGCCTGTCAGCTACAGGCCTCAATAACAATAGCCTGTTATTGTTGGCTAGGTCTACCAGCCAATCTATGATAATGCAATGTAGGGCCTAACATGCTTACATGCTACCGGTGTCTGACGCGAAATTGTGTCATGATTTTGGACGCCTAACACTGCTAAAAGCCGGTAGGAGTCGGCCACGTGCACCGGCGTCGACTCATCTGGTCTCGACCGAGCTTGCAGTGGTGACCGCTTCATAATACATGGACTCGGTCCACTGCACAGCCGCTGATTGGTTGTTGTCAGCACTTCGCTGTCAAGCGTCAGGATCCGTACAGGTAAGGCCTATATCACACAGCGAGGCATATAGGCATATGTCCACGGAGTTACGCAACACGCGCAAATTCTACATGCACGATCGTCATGCAATCACCAAGTGGTGGTTTGACAGTGCTAGTGGTCACAATTTGCTGCTGCTGGTGGTCATTTTGTCGCGTTGCATGATTGTATCATCAGTATACGTGGGTGTGGGCCAGTGTATTGCAAACTGTTTGAAGTTTAACGCGACAAAATGCAGATGATGTCACTACCAGATGTGCCCAAGTTGTCCACTCGATGGTGGCATTGAGCATGCATGTTTGATATCGTGCAAAGGCCAACATGCACATGCGTATCAGTTTCATATCGGTTTGTTAATTTACAATAATGTGATACATTACTCTTATAGCGATTATACACCGTTGTAAGCAAGTCCTACGTAAACGTACATGAATTCTCTGTGCACGATAGGTCAGTCCCACAACACCTCTTCGATCTCACCAGTCACTGCCTGCCGTTCTCTGCACTGCACATAGCCGCACTTAGTCACTCTGGTTGTGTAGCTTAAAGCCCCAAGAGCTGTGTAATTGCATACAATGTTCGCTTGAATGGCGTTGAATTTGCTGCATGTGCTGACTGTGCACGGTGTGAGGTGTTGCTGCACTTGACACAAAGAAATGCACGGTTGCGCATGATTTGTTTTTGCACATGATTTCTTTTGAGCTTTTAATGAGCTTTTATGCTGAAGTGTATGCTTCAATGCAAAAGCGTTTTGAGATACGCACACTGTTCACAATGGGCTGGCGCAACACCAAACAGTAACAGCACCGTGCATTGCGTATGTCAATGTTGAAGGAGAAGCCATTGCCCACTATGATGGGGAGGACGCATGTAACGGTGTGCTACCTCCATGAAGGATCCCCGCCCTTATTTAGGATTAAATAAGGGTCCCAACGGGATTATACAGCCTATTAAGCCATATTAGGGCCGTTAACTTATGTTAAGGCCTTAATGTAGTGTTATTTATCTTTAACATTGATATCGACATGAGACATGAATCTCATGTCGATATCAGCCGCATTGCGGCGCTGCTAACGCGACCGTCATAGCCAGGGGATCTTTCGCTTCGGCAGTTGCCCCTGGCGGCGGCGGCGTGGGCAAGGTGGCTGGTGGTGGTGTTGGGGTAGGGGATTAAAGGGAGGAGGGAAACACCCCTCTCTTACATTGGTATCGGAGCGCGGGCGGCGAGGGGCTTGTGGGAGGGGCGGCGGCAGGCGGCAGCAACTGCGGCGGCAGGCGGCAGCACAAACCAGTGGCGGCAGGCGGCAGCGACTGCAGCGGCGGCAACTAGCAGCCGCTACCCACTAAGGTGGGTAGTAGTAGTTTTTAGCTAGTTGTTGTTGTTGTTGTTGTTGTGTTATAATAGTTATAATTGCTGCTGGTGCTTAGCCTAGCTTAGCCTAGTTTTGCTTGCCTTGCCCTGCCCTGCCTAGCCAGGCTTGTTAGCTTGCGTGAAGGGGAGGCGGCCACTTAGGCAGCCCCCCCCAAGCATTGCATGCCCAGCACATCACTAATCACACTATTGTAATAACATTGTGCTTGTGCTTGTGTTGTAACTTGCCACCACGTGGATTCGTAGTGGTGTAAAGGGTGTGAGATAGTTTTCACAAAACCAACCCTTGTGAGGCAGTCCAATGGCAACATCAGCTGCCGTTACCGCCAGTCAGTGCGGTGAGGCCGCCAGAGTCACTCTGTGCGGCCGATATCAAACTCACAACTCACAATTCGCTGATATCAGCCTGTAGGGTTGATTCAACGAGATTTTAACACCCTGTGTGTCAATTACAATTGTGGGTTGAGCTGAGTTGTACAAAGTGACAACTTTGGCAAGTTGTAACTTGTGAACCGCCGCGTGGAGTCGCGTGCGGTTTGTTTCAACTTGAGTGTCTAGCTGAAAGGTGTGTGGAAAGCTCTTGTTTGAGCTGAATACTCCACGTTAAGCACTTGAAACTTGACGAGACAAAATCTATAGATTTTGACACTTTTGCAGTGCACAACTTGGGTGTTTTGTGCACTTGCACACTTCTACTATTGACGGCTTGTATTCTTGGGCAGATGTCTGACCAAGGAGGGGATGATGTGGAGAAGTCCACATCATATGAGCCATCGAGTGAAGAGGAAGTGAACTACTCTGATACGAGTGAAAGCTATAAGCTTACTGACAGTGAGAAGGAAGGAGCTAAGCAAGACAGCGAAGCTTCTCCCAATCAGTCTGCTCAAAGTGGACCAGCTGCAGTGGACACACAGAGTGTCATTGGCGGGGCCATTGAGAAGTCGAGCGTAAAGCTCTCCTTGCCCTGCCCACCCTCAGCTTCGTTAAGAAACATTTGATGCATGGGCGCAGACGGTTCGTGATGGCTATGAGACGGACTTTGCCACACTCCCTCGTGCAAGCAAGGAGATGGTGATCCGCATGCTCGAGCATGAGCTGACGAACAACATCCCGCCAGTCGTGCGAGGTGATCCAAAGGTGGCAGCTATCATGGCCGTATATAATAAGCCTCTCCCTTACCAAGGCAAGCGAATGGCGTTTGAGGCTTTGGCCAACTTGGGAGTGGAAACCTCACAGCGTTGCAAGGATGTGTCCTGGTACTTGGGACCTAACTTGGAAGACAAGTTGACTGGCCGAGTGCAGTTGACGGCACGCCTCGATGCCATGCAGGCTGAGTTGGTGGCGCTGCGCCAACAGGTTGCAGATGCTACTTCGGCAGCTGGGTCATCAGCAGGTCTGCCGGTGACAGCTTTGAACAAGCCTGAGAAGTTCAAGCCTAACGGCAGCGTCAGCATCCACGACTGGGTGGTCACTTTTGACAGCACTCAAGCGCCCGGTTAATGAGCACATTGCTGTTGCTCAGTTGCTCATGCCATCTGATGCTCTCGCCGAATGGGCGAGGCAGACAGAAGATGGTGCTGCCAAAACAGTGGAGGCACTTTTTCCAATTCTTGATGGAACGCTATGGTGGCATGGACCCGGCTACTCAGGCTCGCAACAAGCTCAGCAAGTTGCGCCAGAATGGTCGGGCGGCCTCAACCTATCTGCAGGAGTTTCAGGCATTGGTGGGTCGTGCGAACAGTGGCCTCATGCCCATGGACAAGGCTGAGCAGTTTGAGTTGTACAAGCGCGGCTTGGATGCGCGTGTGCGTGATCAGCTGCAGTACAACACGGCAACGGGACTTCCTTGGGTTCCAGAGGACTTGGCCAAGCTGCAGAAGCTGAGCGTGTACCTGTACAATGATGACACGACGGTGCAGGACAAGTCACATGTGGCAGTTTCGGCCAAGCCGCCGGGGGTGGGAGGAAAGCGTTTCTCTCATCCAAGTGCACACCTGGCAAACAAGGCGAAGACATTTGGTGCTTCTACCAGTGGCGCACCTGCTGATGGTGCCATGCCTGCTGCGGCTCGCACCTGTTACGTCTGTCATCAGCCTGGCCACATCGCAAAGAACTGCCCAACCAAGGGGAAGGGCAAGGCCAAGAAGGTTGAATTGGATTAAGCCGTGACTGATGTAGGAGTGGTTGATAACCAATTGCTTGTACTAGTGGCAAACTGGTTTGATGAGCTGTCCTAAGTGCATGTAATGACGCATGCATGGCAAGCACATAACAAGTTGCCACTTTTTGATGTTGAAAAGGTGGAAGTGCTTGTGTGTTGGTACATGTGGAGTTTAACATGCTTACCAATGTGTTGCACACTTTGACCAAATTGCAAAATAAGCACAGAACCTTAAGTGTGATAGTGATGGTGCCTAAATATCAAGGCCCATGGTTGAAACACACTCGAGGGGGGACTGTGTTGAAGCAATTTAGCAAGCGTGAAACAGGGACAGTGCGATTGTCAGCAATTCTACTCAACCCTCGCATCAGTCACGGACTCTTGGCTACATTTCAAGGACGGGTAGTACCTCTGTTGTGGACATTCAGTGGCACAATGCAAGGGGTAAATAGTTCGTTCTTGATTGACACTGGTGCAACAAACAATTTCGTTGAGGAACAATGGGTTGTGCGCAACAAGATAGCGTGTAAACCCTCTGCATTTTCAGCTGCCGGTGCGGGGGGTGCGTTGCCAGTGAAAGGGGAAATAAAGATGGAAATTAAGATTGGTAATTATCATGCCACTCTTACTTTTATAGTGGTATCCATCGACATATCAGGTGTTGATGTGGTATTAGGACAGGAATGGCAGGAGAATGTCAAAATTACATTGGATACTGGGGCACGCTTGTGCACAGTAAAGAAAAATCGTAAGCGTGTAACATTGTCTGTGAAAGGGTCACATAGCTTGGACCACAAGCAGCCCGACTCAGCGCTACTCACTGCACTGCAAGTGAAACGTGCGTTGCGCAAAAACACACCGGCTTTTCTGGTACACTTGACGTCGTCAGACAACTTTGTGCCGGGAAGTACAGAAGGTGTTGCAGACATCATTGAGAAATATCAAGATGTGTTCTCAGATGAGTTGGCAGGCTTACCTCCTGATCGAGGTGTCGGGCACACAATACCACTTATTCCTGATACTGAGCCTCCGTTTCGGCCTATATACAGGCTGAGCCCCCGAGAGAGGGGGGAAATGGAAACTCAAATCAAAGAGTTATTGGAAAAGGGATTAATTGAGCCGAGTTCTTCACCCTTTGGCGCGCCCATCTTGTTTGTGATGAAAAAGAATGGAAAGCTACGCATGTGTGTGGATTACTGTGCTTTGAACAAGATCACGGTAAAGAATCGATACCCGTTGCCCCGGATTGATGATGTGTTTGATAAACTGTCGAGAAAAGCGTACTTTGGTACGCTGGACTTGACAAGTGGTTATCATCAAATCCGAATTCATCCTTCTGATGTTTACAAGACAGCATTCAGAACACCTTCGGGCCATTATCAATACAAAGTGTTACCTTTTAGATCAACTAATGCGCCCGCAGTGTTCCAGAAGGAAATGAATAAGATTTTTGGTGGCATACTTGGCAAGTATGTTATGGTTTACTTGGATGACATCATTGTCTTTAGTGAAACCAAGGAAAGAACATAAGCAGCACTTGAAAACGGTGTTCGCCTTGCTGCGTAAACATCGCTTGTTTGCCAACTTGTTAAAGTGTGACTTTTGCAAGACAGAGTTGCCATTCTTAGGGCATATTGTGAGTGGTGCGGGTGTAAAACCTGACCCTCGCAAAGTGCAAGTGGTAAAAGATTGGCCTCAACCTAAGAATATCCATCAATTGCGATCATTCTTGGGGCTGGCAAACTACTTTCGCAAGTTTATGATGGGGTACTCTACAGTTGTGGTACCTTTGACAAAACTGTTACGAAAGGATGCCCCATTCTCTTGGACAGCAACACACGAAGCTGCTATGCAACAAGTGAAGCTGGCTTTGACTTCGGCACCAGTATTGGCATTGCCAAATTGGGATAAACACTTCACTGTGATTAGCGATGCCTCCCCCCTTGGGTGTGGTGCAGTATTGCTACAGGATGGCCGACCATGTGCTTATGAGAGTAGGAAATTCATCCCAGCAGAGGAACTACACTACTACTAAGCAAGAATTGCTTGGTATACTGCATGCTCTTGAAACATGGCGATGTTACTTGGAGGGAGTTCGAGTCACAGTGGTGACTGATCACAACCCGTTGGTGTACTTCTCAACACAGCTAAACTTGTCGCGTAGGCAGGCTCGCTGGAATGAGTTTTTGTCGAGATTTACCTTTGAATGGGTATACCGGCCGGGCAGGACCAACGTGGCAGATCCTCTGAGTCGCTGTCCGTCATTGTTGGCAGTTATGCGTGCGCAGTTGCTTGCAACGCAGGGTTCATTGCCTCCTGATGATGAGTTTGTACAAGCTGGTTTACAGGGGTATGCATTAGACCCATGGTTCTCTGTACAACAGAATGTACAACAGAATGTACAACAGCTTGACAAAAGAGACAACTTGTATTATATGGGCGCCAGCTTGGTGATACCTGACCATGCTGGGTTGCGCATAAAATGCATTGCTGAAGTACACGATCCACCGTATATATATATATATATATATACATGTATATGTATATATATATATATATACATATATATATATATATATATATATATATATACGCTGAGCACTTTGGCGGTCGCAAGACAACTAAGGCAGCGCAACCGTTGTATTGGTGGTCATCGTTGCCTGTTGACGTGAAGCATTATGTTGACACGTGTGACAAATGTCAGCGTGACAAGCCGTTACGTCAAAAGCCCGCTGGGTTGCTGCGACCTTTGCCTGTTCCTGATGGCAAGTGGGAAAGTGTGAGTATGGATCTAATTACTGAGCTCCCGGAGACAGCATTAGGGCACACTGTGGTTGCAGTTTTGGTGGATCGTTTAACAAAAATGGTTCATATTGTCCCTTGCTGCACGGAAATAGGCTCCCGTGAATTAGCGATGGTTTTTGTCGCCTCTGTGTTTAAGTTACATGGTTTGCCTCTCATAGCTTCGTGTCTGATCGCGATCTGCGATTTGTAGCTCAGTTCTGGAAGTCGCTATGCAGCTCCTTACATATTCAGCAGAACATGAGCACAGCTTACCATTCATAGACGGATGGTCAGACAGAGCGCGCCAATCAAGTAATTGAGGAAACCATCCGGCATTATGTGAGTCCGAACCAATCTGATTGGGATGTTTATCTCCTAATGGCTGAGTTCGCAATTAACAATGCATGGCAAGAAAGTGTGCAGGAAACTCTGTTTTTCTTGAATTATGGAGTGCATCCACTGAGTCCTGCAAACATTAAATTGCCCGCTACCGACATAACTCGCGTACCTGCAGCACGCGAGATGGCTTCGGCCATGCAGGATAGGTTAGCGTTGGCAAAGGACTGTTTGCGCGCAGCGCAAGACAGACCAAAAGCCCATTCTGATGCGCATCGTAGAGAGGCCAACTACGATGTGGGCTGTCCGGTGCTTCTCAGCACCAAAAACATATCCATCAAGGGAGTGGGTACCCGCAAGTTTTTCCCTCGTTGGATAGGCTCGTTTAAAGTGATTGATCGGGTCGGCACTCACGCGTATCGATTGGAATTGCCAAAATCAATACGTATTCACGATGTGTTTCATGTGAGTGTACTGAAACCGTACCGTTCTGACGATCGGGTTCAACCTCCTCCACCCCCCGTCGCAGTGGATGGCGACGATACTTTTGAGTATGAGGTGGAAACAATCCTGGATCATTGTAAGCCTCGACGCGGACGCGCGCCGTCTTACTTGGTAAAATGGAAAAGGTATGGTGTTGAGCACAATACATGGGAGCCCGAAAGGAATCTTACCAATTGCCAGGAGATTCTTCGGGGGTACTGGAGTACTGTGTCCACACGCGGACGGTAAAAAGGTGCTGGCAGACATCTTTACCGCTTCGGCCCTGATTCTCTTACTACTTTCGTTTCTTTACTCATGGTGGGGCTTTGCTAACCCTTCAATGAGGACATTGAAACCTAAGTGGGGGGGAATGTAACGGTGTGCTACCTCCATAGAGGTTCCCCGCCCTTATTTAGGATTAAATAAGGGTCCCAACAGGATTATACAGCCTATTAAGCCATATTAAAGCCGTTAACTTATGTTAAGGCCCAAATGTAGTGTTACTTATCTGTAACACTGATATCGACATGAGACATGAGTCTCATGTCGATATCAGCCGCATGGCGGCGCTGCTAACGCAGCGACCGCCATAGCCAGGGGATCTTCTGCTTCGGCAGTTGCCCCTGGCGGCGGCGGCGTGGGCGAGGTGGCTGGTGGTGGTGTTGGGGTAGGGGATTAAAGGGAGGGAGGCACTCCTCTCTCTCTTACAACGCATGGCGTTATGATGTGATTAGCATCATGTGACGTGTTTTCATTATGATAACGTGACCACGTTATCATTGGACCAAATTAAGGCATGATGGTCAAATTCGCATAATAGCATTTCAACCACAAGAGGAATATGATTCGTTGAAGTGCACATATAGTTATCATGTTTATAGCATGATATGACGCAGAACGAGCAGTATGTCCTTGAACTGGGTAAGATGTATATATGCCGCTCAAGGTGTACATGACTTGTTGCATGCCGTAAGGCGTACCCAACTATTATACTTGTGATGTGCACATCATGCGCCCAACATGTACCTATAAAAGGAATTCAAGTGGAGGCTTAATATGAAGGGGGCAATTGCAAACAACATCATTGTCCCCAATACCATTTACTAATGGTGACTACACAAAAAGGGATGGTGTGTGCTACACATTTGTAGTACAGGAAATCGAAGATGCTGCTTCGGTGGGGTAGTGTGTGTGTGCGTGNTGCAGATGCTACTTCGGCAGCTGGGTCATCAGCAGGTCTGCCGGTGACAGCTTTGAACAAGCCTGAGAAGTTCAAGCCTAACGGCAGCGTCAGCATCCACGACTGGGTGGTCACTTTTGACAGCACTCAAGCGCCCGGTTAATGAGCACATTGCTGTTGCTCAGTTGCTCATGCCATCTGATGCTCTCGCCGAATGGGCGAGGCAGACAGAAGATGGTGCTGCCAAAACAGTGGAGGCACTTTTTCCAATTCTTGATGGAACGCTATGGTGGCATGGACCCGGCTACTCAGGCTCGCAACAAGCTCAGCAAGTTGCGCCAGAATGGTCGGGCGGCCTCAACCTATCTGCAGGAGTTTCAGGCATTGGTGGGTCGTGCGAACAGTGGCCTCATGCCCATGGACAAGGCTGAGCAGTTTGAGTTGTACAAGCGCGGCTTGGATGCGCGTGTGCGTGATCAGCTGCAGTACAACACGGCAACGGGACTTCCTTGGGTTCCAGAGGACTTGGCCAAGCTGCAGAAGCTGAGCGTGTACCTGTACAATGATGACACGACGGTGCAGGACAAGTCACATGTGGCAGTTTCGGCCAAGCCGCCGGGGGTGGGAGGAAAGCGTTTCTCTCATCCAAGTGCACACCTGGCAAACAAGGCGAAGACATTTGGTGCTTCTACCAGTGGCGCACCTGCTGATGGTGCCATGCCTGCTGCGGCTCGCACCTGTTACGTCTGTCATCAGCCTGGCCACATCGCAAAGAACTGCCCAACCAAGGGGAAGGGCAAGGCCAAGAAGGTTGAATTGGATTAAGCCGTGACTGATGTAGGAGTGGTTGATAACCAATTGCTTGTACTAGTGGCAAACTGGTTTGATGAGCTGTCCTAAGTGCATGTAATGACGCATGCATGGCAAGCACATAACAAGTTGCCACTTTTTGATGTTGAAAAGGTGGAAGTGCTTGTGTGTTGGTACATGTGGAGTTTAACATGCTTACCAATGTGTTGCACACTTTGACCAAATTGCAAAATAAGCACAGAACCTTAAGTGTGATAGTGATGGTGCCTAAATATCAAGGCCCATGGTTGAAACACACTCGAGGGGGGACTGTGTTGAAGCAATTTAGCAAGCGTGAAACAGGGACAGTGCGATTGTCAGCAATTCTACTCAACCCTCGCATCAGTCACGGACTCTTGGCTACATTTCAAGGACGGGTAGTACCTCTGTTGTGGACATTCAGTGGCACAATGCAAGGGGTAAATAGTTCGTTCTTGATTGACACTGGTGCAACAAACAATTTCGTTGAGGAACAATGGGTTGTGCGCAACAAGATAGCGTGTAAACCCTCTGCATTTTCAGCTGCCGGTGCGGGGGGTGCGTTGCCAGTGAAAGGGGAAATAAAGATGGAAATTAAGATTGGTAATTATCATGCCACTCTTACTTTTATAGTGGTATCCATCGACATATCAGGTGTTGATGTGGTATTAGGACAGGAATGGCAGGAGAATGTCAAAATTACATTGGATACTGGGGCACGCTTGTGCACAGTAAAGAAAAATCGTAAGCGTGTAACATTGTCTGTGAAAGGGTCACATAGCTTGGACCACAAGCAGCCCGACTCAGCGCTACTCACTGCACTGCAAGTGAAACGTGCGTTGCGCAAAAACACACCGGCTTTTCTGGTACACTTGACGTCGTCAGACAACTTTGTGCCGGGAAGTACAGAAGGTGTTGCAGACATCATTGAGAAATATCAAGATGTGTTCTCAGATGAGTTGGCAGGCTTACCTCCTGATCGAGGTGTCGGGCACACAATACCACTTATTCCTGATACTGAGCCTCCGTTTCGGCCTATATACAGGCTGAGCCCCCGAGAGAGGGGGGAAATGGAAACTCAAATCAAAGAGTTATTGGAAAAGGGATTAATTGAGCCGAGTTCTTCACCCTTTGGCGCGCCCATCTTGTTTGTGATGAAAAAGAATGGAAAGCTACGCATGTGTGTGGATTACTGTGCTTTGAACAAGATCACGGTAAAGAATCGATACCCGTTGCCCCGGATTGATGATGTGTTTGATAAACTGTCGAGAAAAGCGTACTTTGGTACGCTGGACTTGACAAGTGGTTATCATCAAATCCGAATTCATCCTTCTGATGTTTACAAGACAGCATTCAGAACACCTTCGGGCCATTATCAATACAAAGTGTTACCTTTTAGATCAACTAATGCGCCCGCAGTGTTCCAGAAGGAAATGAATAAGATTTTTGGTGGCATACTTGGCAAGTATGTTATGGTTTACTTGGATGACATCATTGTCTTTAGTGAAACCAAGGAAAGAACATAAGCAGCACTTGAAAACGGTGTTCGCCTTGCTGCGTAAACATCGCTTGTTTGCCAACTTGTTAAAGTGTGACTTTTGCAAGACAGAGTTGCCATTCTTAGGGCATATTGTGAGTGGTGCGGGTGTAAAACCTGACCCTCGCAAAGTGCAAGTGGTAAAAGATTGGCCTCAACCTAAGAATATCCATCAATTGCGATCATTCTTGGGGCTGGCAAACTACTTTCGCAAGTTTATGATGGGGTACTCTACAGTTGTGGTACCTTTGACAAAACTGTTACGAAAGGATGCCCCATTCTCTTGGACAGCAACACACGAAGCTGCTATGCAACAAGTGAAGCTGGCTTTGACTTCGGCACCAGTATTGGCATTGCCAAATTGGGATAAACACTTCACTGTGATTAGCGATGCCTCCCCCCTTGGGTGTGGTGCAGTATTGCTACAGGATGGCCGACCATGTGCTTATGAGAGTAGGAAATTCATCCCAGCAGAGGAACTACACTACTACTAAGCAAGAATTGCTTGGTATACTGCATGCTCTTGAAACATGGCGATGTTACTTGGAGGGAGTTCGAGTCACAGTGGTGACTGATCACAACCCGTTGGTGTACTTCTCAACACAGCTAAACTTGTCGCGTAGGCAGGCTCGCTGGAATGAGTTTTTGTCGAGATTTACCTTTGAATGGGTATACCGGCCGGGCAGGACCAACGTGGCAGATCCTCTGAGTCGCTGTCCGTCATTGTTGGCAGTTATGCGTGCGCAGTTGCTTGCAACGCAGGGTTCATTGCCTCCTGATGATGAGTTTGTACAAGCTGGTTTACAGGGGTATGCATTAGACCCATGGTTCTCTGTACAACAGAATGTACAACAGAATGTACAACAGCTTGACAAAAGAGACAACTTGTATTATATGGGCGCCAGCTTGGTGATACCTGACCATGCTGGGTTGCGCATAAAATGCATTGCTGAAGTACACGATCCACCGTATATATATATATATATATACATGTATATGTATATATATATATATATACATATATATATATATATATATATATATATA
>RHPI01000818.1:366306-401147 GCA_009103225.1 Chlorokybus atmophyticus
TGGGGTGGGGGGGATGCAGTTGATGAGCGGTAGTTTGCGTCAAACTTAATGTCTCTTCAAGATATGAGTTGGAACTGACTTGTGATTTCTGAATGATGACAATTGCAGACTACTTCGACTACCCTCGGGCGATCCTGATAATTTGTCTAAAGATGTGACGTGGCGGAACTTGCGTTGGGGTAAATCGTGTATATGCACATGCTCGCAGTACGACTTGCTAGCTTCAAGCCATTCGCAACACTCAATCACCTTTATTCGCGTAGAATAACCGGTGATGCTTTAACTGGCACATGCAAAGGTTTTAAACCTTGCGGCTTTTGCACCTTAAATGTTGCCCTCGTTTTTTCCTCTTCTCGTAAGGGCACAATAGGCTTCCTTGTCACCTTAGCGGGCACATTAGCAATGTAGTGCCTGCACACAAAAGGTGTCTATTGATGGCTAAAGCAAGCGCTCAGCCATAAGCATGTCATGCACAGCAATTGTATATACGGTACTTGAAATCGACATTGGGGATTAAGTATGCTGTCGTGTCGCCGCGCGCTACTGTGCTCACACTCTTCAATGGGCCATCAAATGGCTCCAAACTGTACATCGAAGAAGGTGGTGGCTGCAGGGCAACCTTGCCCCTATTGCACAGAGGCAGGTTGTCACTTATGGGTTATGGGTCAAACACAACGCACATGCCATTGGCCACAACCCACCTCAGTCCCTTCTTCTTGGGTTTGTCTGCCAACAGTGTCCGACACTTGTCAAGGGCACCAGATATGCGTCGCATTGGCAGCACTGCATGGAAGTTTGTGTCTGCAACCACTACTTTGGATTTCCATTCTTCAACCTCTCGCTGCTTGGCCGCCTGCAGCGAATGCAAAAGAAGTCTTGGTGTCCCAAAATAGCACGGGTCTGTGAACTCAGCACTCATATGCCTGCTCCTGCACTGAGTAAGCAGAAAGTTTGGTTTACTCTCACCTCCATTTCTTTCTGCAGACCATCACCGAATGAGTGAACAGTCCTATTGCGACAACATTGGTCAGTAATAGGAAGAGTGAGCCTGTTACAATAAGGAGCCTATTGAAGCTCACGCTTGACATACTTGAAGTACTCCGGGTCCTTTCCAAACAGGTTTCCATGGACTGCTGTGACGATAGTCTTGAAAGGAACCTGCAACTGTGGAAGGGATACATGAGGTAAGAACAAGGACACTGCGTGCGCTAGCATAAAAAAACAAATACACACCTGAGAGTCGCTGTCCCGTTGCAGGCCGACAGCATTGGCAAATGCGTTTTCTTCCCAGGGTTCCGCCAGCTCTGATAAATGAGCGCACAGCACTCAGCCACCACGGACGTCAGAGATTGAAGACACTACTGGAAAAATCCGCAATCATCAGTGTTACCTGCCACCCGTGCAAAGGTGGGCTTCTTGGGATGTGTGAAGTACTCAGCAGGATCTTTAGGTGCCGGCCAAACGAATGGCTCTGTATGGCAGTATCAGACAGATCCTTAGCGCACTTGAGCAAGTCATTGCATCCAGTTGCAACAGGCCATTAAGACTCACTGTCATGGTGCGCTGCGAGTTCAGTGCGTGATGACTCCACATAAGTTTCTGGTGGAGGCTCGAGTTTGTCTATAGTGTGCCAGAAGGCGGCACGCAAATGGGCGTTGGCAGTCTCCAGCGCATGCAGGGCCTCCTGCATCACAGGTTGAGCTCATTGCTGGCGCACACAAGGATTACATCAGTTGCAACTGGCCAAGTTGCTACCAAGTTCTCAGCATGAATGTCGCGCTCCGCTCTCTTTGCATCCCTCGCGGCACGCTCTTGCAAGTAAGCATTGTTCTTTGCGTCAAGCTTGGGCTTAATTGAGGCGAAGTGCGCGCGGAAGTCTTCCTCCGACTCCTCATCCTCCTCATCTTCCTCCTCCTTGGCGGCTTGCAAGCTGTACCAACAAGAGGAGTCATACATGGCAGTACAACCGCTGTGCTATGTGTGGATGATTGATTTACCGTGCTGCTTCGGATATTGTCACGCCCATAACATCATCAATAGTGAGCTCGCCACCATACTTGCGATACAATGCGCCAACCATGCCAGAAGTGGGAAACAACTGTCATACAGACCTGCATTAGTTGACGATAAGACGCGCAGTAGCAGAAGACACTATGGCATAGAGCACTCAGTACCTGCATGGATGCTGCCTGTCTCTCCCATGTCACTGCTGCCAGCTAAGCACAAGACACACAGCCAGCTTGGTCAGCTTCTGCTCTTTGGGGTATGGATATTTTGACAGATACTTACATTGGAGATGCGCCGTAAGCATTCCACACACTCCGGCTTGAGTCGGCCTGCTGCTGCAGTGCGAGGGTCCGACATTATGCGCGACAGCTGATCACGAAGCTTCACCAGCTGAAACACAACACAACATGGGATGGAGTTGAGTGTCCAAAACCGTGCAATGCAATTCGCTTCGTGCAACCAAGCATCAAGCAGGAGGACAGGGTGCTACGTATGGTTGTGGTGTGCTGCTTTCAACAAACCTGAATATCAGCACCCAGAGAGCCATACAGTCGCTCCGTATATGCCAGCTCTCGATTAAGTAATAACTGATGTGACAACAGCAACAGCTCAGTAGCTTGAGAGCGTAGCAGCAGTAGTAGCATTGGTTTGCCTGATTCTGCAGTCACCCCTCACCTTGCGCTTTCGCTTGCGCTTCGGCTTGCTTATGTAGCCGGAAGCCAGCTCCTCTATCAGCCTCATGGCACCCTTGGCAAGGCCCTCAAGAACAATCATCCGCATTGCTGAGTCTATCACCTACAAGGTTAACGGTGAGCACAGAGAAGACAACTTTGGTTGCACGACGAGGTATGCACCTGAAAGCCAGTGACGACGTCCAGCTGTGGGTCTCTGGCCAACTGTTCATCAATCATCATGGTGCCAAGCGTCCTGTAGACGAGGTCTTTATTGTGTTGGTTGCAACATATTTAAAGCATGTCGCTTCTCATGCTTTCCACAAGCAATTCCATGAGCAAATGACCTGAGTATGTGCTCCCTGTCGCCTGTCAAACCTAAGGCTTTGATGTTGGCAGTGCGCACGGCACTGACGATGGCTCGCAACGGGTCACTGTCAGCATACTCCAGCACCAACACCACGCGCGCAAACCTGCTATAGTTTCTTAGCGAGCAGCATGGAGTGAATGCAAAAACCCACGAGTTGAAACCTGACCTGGCTGTTGGCACTCGTTCATTATAATTACTCCCAACACTACTGGCAGCCAAACGCACCTTTTGTCGGTGTCTGCAGGTTGACAGATGGGGTGCATTGCATCCACGGCGAAAGAGATGTAAGCACCTGCCTGCAACATGCGCGCAATGGTAAGAAGCTGACAGTCAGGTGCTACACAAGCTCCAACCCACTTACCTCCATAAAAAGTCCTGGGCGCCAGCGCCAATCTACCTCAGCACCGTCTGGAGGGGGTATGGGCTTCGCTGCTATGGGCGCCTTGATCTTCAGCTTGAGAGGTAGAAGCATGTGCGCTGACGACGAAGCTGGGATGCACAGAGCACTGAGGGAGATGAGGGCTACGCCGTGCGCGTCTGGTACCGGCTGCGCACGAGACAGTTGGTATTGACAGTTAGATTCATTTGAGCATATATGATGTAGCTGCTGTTGCATGCTGGTAGCTACCTGATCACGGTCTGTTTCTGATGGCAGAGGCGTTCTGTCGTGTACCTTCACTTCCAGAGGGGCACTCATCAGCTGATCGTATAGATGCGGGCCAAAGTCCGCTGCAGAAGCATTGCGTACACATGAGTTTGGTACTACGTGCATATAAGAAGCAACCAACACGGCAGCATTGCTGGCATAACTGCTAGCAAATGCTTGATGGGTCGGCTTGGCTTAAACCAAGTTGGTGGCATGATTGGTTGGCCCTCATAGATACAAAACCCACAGCACGCATCAGTTCTCTGATGCAAGTCAGGACTTACTGGGCTCAACAAGCACCACTTACCCGCAAACAGAATGCACGGCAGTCCTTGGAACTCCACATCTCTGACCGAGCAAGGTTTACCATCCCGTGCTCTGCCATGCGACTTTGCATGCGCGCCTGCCCCTTCCCTCCACTTGCCAGGAACGCCCTCTGGAGGGAGGCGTGCATGACACTCAGGCCTTGCGTGCATGCGTGCGTACGGATGCGCGTGCAGGTGTGTGAAGGTGTGTGCACGTGTGCACGCGCCTCTGTGTGGGTGGGCGGGTGGGTATCTGTGTATGTAGGTGGGTGGGGTGGGGAGGGGGGGTGGGGGGAGGGGGGGGCCACGTGCGTGTGTGCGTGCGTGCTGACACCATACTATCCGCTCACCATGTACCCTCTCTTCTCCTCTCGCAGCACTCTTGGTGGAAGGCAACCTGTACGTAATCCTTGGCAGAGCGCACATGGCATCAATGATGTCACGTGTTGCTGGAAAGTCGGGCAACGACCGGGCAGCGCGTGGCCGAAGTATAAGCGGATTGAGAAATGCAGCAAGAGAGCCTGGAGTAGGAGCATAAATGGATGTTAGCGTTGCAGCGGGGAATATACATATGCAGTTGTGTCCAGGGATGAGCTATGTGTTGTGGTATGCAACACGGGTCGAGTCCTTATGACAACAACCAGGGCGATCGCTGTGAAGAGGGGTGACACAGGCTGAGTGAATGAACTCACTTGTCAACAGGGGCTGGTCTGCTTCAAGCCGTATTGTCACCTTGACAAACCCTTCAAACACAGCTTCGACGGCTGGCATGCCGCTGCTTGTCTCTCCCGAGCCCACATCCAAGCTAAGCTCACAGATTGACTCCCCGAGCAACAGCGCCGTGCAATCCAACCGCATGTCACACGCAGCTGGTGGCGAGGCCTCCGTCGTGGCATTGCTGTTTGTAGAGTCCTTTCCACTAGTTGCAGTCTTCTTGCCGGCGGCTGGCGGCTGATCCACACTCGCACAAGATATGCGCAGCGGTATCTGTGCACTAGCAGCGGCAATAGACCGAATGAAGGCCTGCAATAGATGACCAGCATGTTCGCATGTGGGTTCGTAACAGCCACAACAAACAACTGAATTGCGTCCCAATCAAGCGGGAAAACTGTGCTACGCAGAGTGTACATGAGTCCCTGCAGAGCATCACGCACCTCATCTGGTCTTGCTGAGAGCTGTTGCTGCCACCTTAGCACTTGACCTCTGGCTAGAGGAACCGCTTGGCCCTGCGGTGTCTGTATTCAGCTACACGCTCAATTATAGGTTTCAAGTATATGCAAACTGTCAGCTCAACTCTCTAGTCACCTGCGTCTGTTTGCCTTCAAAAAAGGTGTACGCCACCGTCAGCTGCTGCTGACTGCCCGCCTTGGGAGAAGAAGGTGGCGATGTGTTCTGCGCTATGTCGGCCTCTGCACATGTTGTTGTGCTCGTTACGTTCTCATTGTTCATCAGTATATAGCAAGCACGTTTTTTTTGACATTGCGGACAGCCAGCTGCACAGAGCTGCACTCACCTTGCTGCTCAGCAGGAAACGCTTCTAGTATAAGGTGGCAGCCTACTGTTTCTGCCATGACACAGACCGGGGGGGTCTAACCCTTCACCTCCCTTCAGGACTTACATCTTACCAGAAGCAGCTGAAAGTCTGTCACTACTAGGAGCCATCATCAGTACTCCGCCCCACCACTTACACATGAATAAATGCGTTGCCACAAAGGCTACCGCTAGCGCAACTGCTGGTTGCGTTTGCGTAAGTGTTTTTACCAAATAGTTCACCAATCCGCTGAGCTAATCAAACCATAAACAGCGCAGAACAGAGCAGGAGCTGACACTGGAGCTGGAGCTAGAGCTGGGTATGGCGCTTCTTTTGCCTCGCTTTTCAGTCAGCACAATACCAATTCAGCAGAAGCAACGACGCCCAACCAGGGAAACCCTACGACAGGATTCTCCCAAATCACCAGACCAGGCCAGGCCAGGCCAAGCCAGTACCACCAGGCCGTGTACACTGAGCGCACACCATATCAAGAACTCTAACACAGACCGTCGGATCGGTGGTTGATTGGACGGCGCTGATGATGCTTACTTGTGCTTTCCGTCTGTGAAATCGGACGGATGAGAAAAACGTTAACAACGCCTAATTGCTGAAGCCAAACTGTTGGGTGTTGTGCATACTGTCCACGTGGCAGCGGCGGCAGTGGCGGTGGCAGTGGAGGTAGCGTAAAGCAAGTGCGGCGTCGATGCGGGGCGGAGTGGAGGCGCAGCAGCCGGTGCGTCAGCTTGCGGGATGGCGGTTTCACGCTCGCATCGCGGTGCTGGGGCTGCTGGTGGGCGGGGCCATGGAGCTGTTCATGATCAAGACCGGCTTCTGTACGTGCGCACATGTGCTACGCTTTGGCTTGTTGGCAGCTAATATATCGCATTGCATGAAGCCACTGTCCAAAGCTTAACGGGGTTGTTGAGACAGACATCAATGCTGATCCGGTACATAGCACACAAGACGACCTCAAATCGGCATGGTACATAGCACAACAACATGTTATCAATAGTTGTTTTGCGCCTGTGGTACGCATAAAGACCGCTTCAATTCGTTCCAGTTTGTTGTGCTTGTACTGAATTGCAAGCGCAAGCTACAGACTGCTCGGCAAAAGTGATCAATCTGCAAGCCCCTATTGTTACACGTCGTTCAGGTTGAAACAAACTCCATGCTTCTTGCCTTATTAATCAACTCACCATTTCCAGCAGCCTCCACGCCACTATGTCTTACTTTCGTCAAGCGACTTGCATGAGCTCGTGTCGCCATGTGTAATATACGGTAGTTGGCAATAATGACGTTAGATTGACCGACCCAACTGTTGACACATGGTTCCACGCAGATGAGAAGGTGACAGCCATCGAAGCAGAGCGCAGGGCAGAGCTACGAGCTGCGGTAAGTTTTACTGTTAACAATCTGCGAGCTTGTGGTACGCAAACGTCGTGGCTTGCAGTTTGCCTTGTTTGTACCTTCAAGAAGCTGTGTGATGTCCACAACGCACTTTTAGCCTGCCTTTATTGTTCTTCGCTATGACCTGTGGCACATGGCAAACATAAAGTCCATATTTCTTACTGATTTAGCAAACACTGTCAGCATATAGCATCAAACGTAACATCAACGTTGAACTGCCAGCTATGGTTGACACTCTGATGTGTAATCACTGTGAACGGAAGTGTGGCTTGGGCACAGCTCATAGTTGTCATACATGTCGTGCTGTGGTTTGCAGGCAGAGCTTGCAAGCAAAGAGCAAAGTCAGCGGCAGTTGTGACGGACATATCAGTGGAGGAGAAAGCTTGGAGGGGACACTGTTGAAAGTGAACAAAGAGGCTTGTTGGTTGCTTGTTGAACACACTGTAGTTAATCATCACATAGCGCGCTAGAGGCAGCAATAGAGAAACACTCGTGTGCTTTATCATGGAGGCGAAAGAAAGGTTGATTAAGGGGCTACTCGAGAATATGGGCAGCATTGCAGACGTGCACGCTAAGGCTGGCAAAGGCGTCAACCAAAGTACAGGACCGTCAGTTGAGTCTTTGCTGGCTGACCTCGGCGGGTCTGAGGCTGCAAATGGATACGCACAACAGCTTTGGAGGTATCTTGACGACCTTGCTGAGAAAGACCCTGAGGTACGGCGAGTTAGACACAGTGGGTTTGCAGCTGTGTTGTATGTGGTTGTGGTGGGGATTGGGGATGCATTACTGCAAGGGTGCACAACATTGCCGTTATTGTCATTGTACCACCACAGCCGTACATTGCGCAACTTTCAAGCACGACTTGAAGCTGTTATGGGACATCCAGCAAGCTGTGATGGCTGATGAAGCGAGCATGTTTTCCTCTCATTACGACTTAAACAAGAACCAAAGCATGCATTGCCATCACCAGCATAGCTCTGTCGGCTGACACTGCCCATATATACAATCTGTCCAGGCACCTGTGTGTCTTGCTCCGTGCGATTTAATCTTACGGCCAGCTTTGATGTGGTGTAGTGCTGTACTGCAGAACCAGTGCCCTAGGTGGTCATGATTGCAGCCTCCAGGGCACTGTGGTGCATTAGACACCGTTCGCATTGCTATGATTTGCAGTGGCTCTTTTATTTTGTCTGATCTGCCGCATGTTGAAATTGTTTTGAGGGGTTATAAAGGAGTTGTCTTTTGCCAGGAGTACAAGAAGTTTCTGGACCAGCAGATGCGCGCGGCGATGCCGGAGCTCGCAAAGAAGAAGGATGCAGAGTTACAAGCAGAACAGAATCACGGTGCAGTTGCACATCAAAAACTTGTCAAGGAGCAGCAGAGCAGCGTACCTTCTGTTGTGGAACAGTTAGCATCATTGAGGTAACCACTAGTGGCACGCGGGATCACATGTTGTTCAATGCTTGTCAAGTTGACAAGCGCTGGGTTCGATGACATGTTTCAACATGTGCAACATGTTGCTTGTCCTGCACTTCACCACTCACCAGCATCAGGTGTGTCATTTGCGCAGTGTCACTCCCCCTTCACGAGGGCAGGTCAAGCCGTTGATTCAAGAGCTTGATTCTTCCATAGACTACAGGATGAAGCACCTACACGACAAGGGCGGCGCTGTCATTGGTGTTGAAGTGACCCTTCATCTGCCGCACATCATGTCCGCATCAGCTGTAGATTTGGAGGTCGTTGGGCAGGAGTTGAAAGTCAGTGAAGGCCCGAAGTGCCTGTTGAATTTACCTGTACAGTTTCGCGTTGATGAGGAAGGGGTGAGGGCCAAGTTCAACAAGTCTAAGCAGATGTTGACTGTGCGCATACCGCGTAGGTAGGTGAAGCATTCTTGAATTCATGACAATTGGCTCACAGTAAATGTTCCTTATCAGGGTTGCAGGGTTTAGCACCAGCGTAGTTGTTCAATTAGCTTTCGTTGCATTGCTGTCTCAATGTGCGGGTTCCTGCATCTACCAACAGGATGGTTGCTTACGCAATTGCGTTCTGTATGTACATCACATGAGGTGTGGTAAAGCAATGCTACATGCTAAGTGCGATGTGTAATAGTATGCAAGGATTGTGGCATGCTTGAGAATGTAGCAAACATGCATGCAGTCCGCACACTACACCATCGCACTCTTATATTCACCACCGGGATGTCCCAAGTTCACTACTAATCTACCTTCACTACTGCCCATACCCCGTGCAACACACATGCATGCACATGTAATTACCTGTTCAACACGACCAGGGCAGCGTTAACAACGGTAGTCGGCAGATGTAGCGGTGCAGCAGTGGCAATGCAGTCAGCAGGCAGCCCATGAGTTCCCTTCCCCTCCCTCTCCCTTCCTCCTTCCCCTCTGTCTCCCTCTCTCTCTTCCTCCCCCTCCTGCTCCTCTCCCTCCTCCGCCTCTCTCTCCCTCCGCTCCTCCTTCTCTTCAGTTCGGCCGCAATCGCTGCGACTCGCAACCCTCGGCGCTGCTGATGTGGCAGGGCCCCTCTGCCCCGCCCCTCTGCCCTGTCTCCCTCTGGCACACGCATGCAGGGCGACTGCCAGCACTGTCAGCCCTGCGTTGCGCAGTGTTGCTGCTGTCGATTAGGTGTCGGTGGTGGGGTTGGGTGGTGGGGTTGGTGTGTGTATATATAGTACAGTACCAGTACGTAGCTCGGTGTGACGATGTCGCTGTTAGTGTATGAGAGAGTATATAAGGGGTATGGTACGGTGGCAGCATGCATGGTGTGCACTGCACTTGTTTGGTATCACATAGAGTACTTGTTGTGTTTGTAATTTTGCATGTGCACGTAGATTTGCATGTAATAATTGCCTCTTGCACCTTTTGTACACATGGGTACTAGGTCTGGACACCTGTACTCAGGCACCCATGTACTGCAAATTGCCCAAGCTGGATACGACCAGAAGCGCCAGCTCGTGGCTCTGTGCCCAGGCATGCGTCCCCTACATTTTTGCTTGTACCAATACTGGTCTGAGCTCTAACAAGTTGTGCCATTCACTGTGCATGCCACACCATGCACACCATTGCATATTTTCTACACATGAGTGGCACAGGCATGTGTATCTTGGCAAAACTGGATTGCGCAAGGACTCCAATATCGCTTGTGTTACTCATGAAACTGAATAACCCTCATGCGCCTTCCATCGTGGGGGTCCTTCTCCGCAACGTTTGCACTCAGCAACATGTTGACATCTTCCTGCGGGCGACACACAAGCGCGCAGTGTGAGAGCCAGCAAGTGCAGGCTGCTTGTGTGACTTGCAAATTGTGAGAGAATCGAAGCAAGTAACACGTGTTTCCAAGAGAGCTGGATTCAGACCATCAATTGGTTGATAAGGCATAGAGACATGCCTCGGTGTATTCTGGGCCATCAATAGATATGTACGGATCCGATGACTGGAAAGTGGCTTCCAACAGCGCCTGTCAAGTGACACAACACCATGTCAAAACATGTTTTACATGTTTAAGCTACAAACAGTCACACTTACAACCAACAATCAACCACTTCCACAGCGGGTTGACTGGTTTGCGGATATACTACGCACAACACCCATCAGCCCTCACCGTGAGGAGCTCCTTGACGCTAAGCATGCGCGGCTTGTCCCTGTCCTTATTCTTCACACGCCTCGGCCTCTGCATCATCGCACATGTTGCTCATCATCACGCATATGAGTCAGCGTGGGTGTGCGCGTGCGTGCGTGCACACCGACCCAACAACCAACCCTCACACCTCCACTCGTCGTTTGCGGGCGCTCTCCCTCTCATCATCATCAACGCCATACTGCTGTGCAACAAAATCAAACAGCAGCTTTCTAAGTCTGTCTCGCTCACTCCGCAGCCTCGCGCACCTCACCCGCAATGCCGCCTCACTGCATGCATCATTATTGCATACAAGTTGAATCATCTCAACATGCGTGTACGTGCTTAAGTTGCGAGGTTGCGTCCCTTATCACCTGTGGTCATGTGGCGCAAAGTGCGTGTCCTCATCGCCGCTGCGAAGCTTCTGCAGTTTGGACTGGAAGCGAGGCCACATGGAAGAGGGGGTAAAGTTGATGTTTGATGCACAGCAACAACGATGCACATAAAAGTTCTATGCTTGTGCCTGTTGTAATGGAGGGATGAGTCATCAACGCTCTCACCTGTAGGGTGGCCTCCAGCTGTTGGTGCTCTGCCAGCCATGCACGCTCCCTGCAAGCACAAAACGCCTGAATGTAACACATGATGCATATTGTTGGAACATTTTGACACGAAAACCACACATATGCACAGGCTTGCACACACGCCACAACATGGCAGACAAACAGGTATGCACATGTAAGTACCTGCGGAGCTGGTCCTCGGCTTCGCCGATCCTGCGCATGTACTTCTCCAACAAAAGGTCCACCTGGCGTGCGCTGTCCTCTGTATCCCCGCGCAACGCCTCCGCCACGAGCACGCCATTCCCACCTTCCATAAAGGGAGAGAAAGGAGTTGAATACGTCACACGAGTGACATGTGTACGCTAGCTTGTGTGTGGAGCCACATGACCTCACCTCCGCTGCTTGTACACGTGTGGTCCAGAGTTGCCAGCCGCTTGTGGAGCTCCCTTGAGCGTGCACGCAACGAGATGATACCCTCATCATCGTTTGTTGTGTCATTGCCTGGAAGGCATTTGGCCTCCGATGCAGCCTTCTCTCCGGCTTCCCTGCTCTGAGCCCACACCAAAATGAGATTAAACAATAAACCGCATCACACGTATGGTGCATATGGTACCTTGTTGAGCTCCTCTTGCAACACAGCGCCGTCAGCTTCAAGCCGCAGCCGAGTTTGCAGCAGCTCTTCGCGCACAGAGTCTAGCGAAGCCGCCTGGTTGCAATGCACACATGCATGGTCGCTCAATTGAGATGCTCTTATTGTAGGAATGCGTCACTTATCTAACCAAGGCTTGGATGCAATGCACGCGCATCTCTCGCGGGCAAATTGCTGTAGGTGAACTGCACACAGTTTTCTGCATGAATTGTGCCTTCACGAACGTAAACGTGACAGCTGTTCTGTTCTGCATGTCGCTGCTTGATTACTGACTTCGCTTTGGCGAAGGGAAGGGTTAAGAGTACCAGTTAAAGACGAACGCTTCCATTGCAACATGTACCATCCCGCAATGTATTGTTGTGCGCGTGAAACATTCACTACTTATTGAGGTCAGGTACACGCTTTGACTTGCATCCCACAAGTACACGCTATCACTCACAATCGACAGCTCATTCAGCAAACTAGTCTACCCAAAACAGTCTGCTGGACTACACCAAGGCGTACTGAAGGCAGCGGCGGCCGTGCAGTGAGCTCCCGCAAATATGCCACCGCCGCCCCAAAACTTCCGCCGCCCGCCGCCGCCGCCAGCTGCTCGGCGGAGAGCACTGGCACAGGCATGGCGAAGGCTCAAGGCAGTGACGTTCTCCCACCTCGCCACCGCTGTCACCGACTGCGACTAAGTTATTCACACATATGCTACTTGCAAGTTGGCTTTACACAATCCGATTTTAGCACGCCGAGAGTTAAGGAAACAGGATGTACTTGGACAGAGCAGAGGTCGCGGTTGACGACTACCAGCATTTGCATATACAGTTTGCACGCACAGATAACGCGTGCATGTGGACATGGTGTAAACATGACAGTTTAACTTATACTATAAGTCACACTCAAGCCAAGCATACAGAGAGCATGGCACATGTAAGTTCAGGATAACATATACTCTGCTGATCACATGCCAGTTTTGGAACATCATAAACACTCACATGCTATCGTTGACACAGCTTATTCTAGACATACATGCACATGCCTATATAAGCGAGCATATAAAACCCAGAAGCTGATTGTAATCAGCTTCTGGTTATGTATAGATGTGACGATAGTAACACAACAAAAAAGGAAATCTGTTACATGCAAGATCATTGCCTGCGTTCGTGCATATACATGCATAGGGAATGTGTGCATGCAAGTGAAGATCTGAGGATGGACATCTTATCACATGGTTTGTACAGAAAGACAAAAACATTACAAGAATGTTACAAGCCGCTGCTACAAGCAGGACCAGCTGTACAGGCAACCCAATCCTACTCAAGTCGGAAGGACCCAGTCCTAGGGCAAGAGGCTACAACACTTTACATACTTTACAGCGCAAAAAACAACCACAGCTCCGTCGGTCTCTCTCACTGAACCTCAACCTCAATAGGCTTGGCCTCCGCCTTCTTGGCCGCAGTGACAGTGAGGATGCCGTTCTCGACGGCAGCAGTGACGTTGTTGGGGTCAGCATTCTTGGGCAGCGCAAACTCCCGCCTGAACTTGCCAGTGCGCCTCTCGGCCCGCCTGATCGAGTCGCCCTCCTCCTTGGGAGTGGGCTTCTTCTCGCCGCTGATGGTCAGCACATTCTCCGCAACCTAAAGGAGAGAAAGAGAGATTCAGTGCCTGTTCAGTCAACAGCAACATGCAAGCTACTGGTTGTGTGACAAACAGAAATGCATGCACTGCTCGTATGTAGAGCATGTAGCTGAAAGCATTGGAACAGCAATGCAAGACTGCTTGCATGCCAGCAAACCAAGACATATGTGCATGCATGCATAGGCAAAGCAAGCAGTTCAGCAGAAGGATGCAATGCAAGTGAACCATGCGTTGGTTGGGAAACTTACCGTGACTTTGATGTCGTCACGGGTGAGGCCAGCGACCTCAGCGACGAACTTGTAGGCGTCAGCTGTCTCCACAATGTCAACAGGGACGCTGGCGGCGCCCGTTGTGCGGTCGGTGCAGTCATTGTTGAAGGCCTTCTCCCACTGGCGCCACATCTTCTCGACATCCTGGGAGCCCATCGTGCCGACGGTGTAGTAGCCACCGCCCCTCCTCGGAGCCCAGCTGCGGGAGGAATAGCCAGCTGGACGGCAGGGGTTGCACATAAAAGCCATCGTGGGGGAAGCTGCTGAGGTGCTGCCGCTGGCCTGAATGACAATGACAACGACGTGAGCAACCAGGTCAACTGGACGCTGTGCACCAGCATGCAATACCATGCTGCCATGCTGCCATGCCATGCTGCCATGCAATTGGCCTTTGACAACATGCATAGGCTCCCTGATAATGACAAACCAGCAAGAGAGCATGCAAGCAGGGGTGCAAGCAGCAGCCGTCAACGTGGACTAGCAGCAAAGAAGCAAGTAAACAAGCAGGGTTGCAAGTCAAACGCCAACCTTGAAGGAGGCGGAGCTCCGGGGGGCGGCAAGCTTCACAGGTGTGCCATGGAAGGAAGAGGCAGAGGACTGTCGCTGCTGCTTGGCTGACAGCAGAGAGGCGGGCGTGGTGATCGCGGACATAGCTGCAAGGGCGGCCATGATAACTACTTGGGAGCGAGGAACAAACAAGCCACACGTGTACAAGAAGAACAATGACACCGACAACAATCAGGCTCACAGCACCTGCTGTTGCTGCTGAATTGGTAGGTGCATGCAAGCATGTTTATATACGGCTGCAGCCTCAGTTAGCTACGCCACTCCTGTCGGCCGGCAAGCTCTTAACCAGCCAACCGACAATGCTCGACGTGTCCCGCCTATTGACCGACGTTGACGTTGCACACAAGCAGGAGGAAAGACCGGCAGTGCAAGCCACTCCAACCGGTGTCTTCTCGAGTTCCGTTTCGGTAACCGGGGTCTGCTTAACCGTTGGTTTTGCCAACGTTATCCGTTTTGCTAAACCGACGTGGACACTCTAACCTACTCCCACGTCAAAAGCGGAGTGGTGACGTACCGTGGGTAGGATTGAGCCGTCCGATGCTTAACTTCCGGTCTCATCAGGAAGCATCGGACACCAAAGTTGCCGCGCGACGTCGCGGTCGGTGACGCGCGCTGCGGGCCGCTGGCTGCGTGGCGCGGGCGGGCATCACGAGCGTTTGTCGAAACCCGGTTCGCACGATCCGGTTTTAACTCAGACGCTTCTGCTGCTGCTCTAATTTTACCTTGTGCTTTGTGGATAGGTTTATGCGAGCCATCAGGCGGGACTATGGCCGTCACGTGCCACTAAGTCAGGTGTAAACACAATGATCAGGCAGATCAGGTCTAGGCCTCCTAGATGCTGAACATCACTCACATCCGGTCAAAAGCCTGTAGTTCCCTTATCAGGCACTCTGAGTTGAAGATAGTGGTACAGATACACTACCCAACACAGGGATGTTGTATTACACACACACGCACAAGGTCCCCAACTACACATACCTACATGAACCTGCCAGTCCCCCCCCACCACGCGCCTCTCACCCACCTCCTCATCGCGCTCTCTATCTCCGTCTTCATCACAGCATCATTCGCGGCAGCCCCCGAGCCGGCGTCGTGGCACCAGCTGTACGCCCCCGAGAGCGACTCCGCCGACTCCTCTGCCAGGCCGAGTGTTCGTAGTGGGGCCGCCACAGCGTTGCTGTCGAGCAGGGGATTGTTGGTGTTTGGAGGACAGAACAACGCAGGCAAGAAGGGGTAGTCTAGACTAGAGTAGTGCACAGAGTGTGTGCGTGTGCAGATGTGAGCATGCTCATGCTGTATTAGACTACACCAGTATACAAACTCGTGTGAGTGCGTACGTACATATTTGTGTGTACGCACCTGCACGCTTGTGTGTGCGCACCCACACCCACATGTGCGCGTGCGTGTGGGTGCGCATGTACCTGCGCGTGTACGTGCATGCGGGTGTGATGGAGGTGTGACACTGCTGCTGGCATGCATGCAGGGCTGCTGGCTGACGCGTGGGTGTACAGCTTCACCGACAACCTCTGGCGCTCAGCCCAAGCAGTAAGCAATGCAGAGACTCCCACCCACCCACTCACCCACCCACTCACCTACTCACTCGCTCGCTTACTCAGGCGAGTGGTTCATCCTCGCCATCCGCGCGCGCCAACGCCACGGCGGCGCAGGTGGGCGACGCGGTGGTGCTATACGGCGGCGCGTGCACGGATGACGGCCGCCCCTGCGCGGATGCCCTCTGGGTGGTGGGTGTGTTGTTGTAATGAGACAACATGTAAACCATTCCATCGCATGACATGCAAACCCTTGTGTGTGCACAGTACCGTCTCGGTGCCGCGCAGCCATACTGGCAAGCATTGCCGTCCCTCACCGGTGCCAACCCGTAAGTGTGTACGCATACACACATGTACACTATACACACATCTCATGCACACAAACTCACAGCACCCATGACCAGCATGAGAACACACACACAGGCCCGCGCGCACGCTGCACACCTCCGTGAGCGCGGGCTACCTCTTCTACGTGTTCGGGGGACTCCTCTCCAGCGGCAACATCGATACAAGCGGGTAGATACAACATGATCAACAACCACAACCACAACCATAGCAATGACATCAACAACTTGTTCTCCAGGTCCTTGTGGCGGTTGTCGCTGGTGGACTCGGCGTGGACGGAGCTTCCGCCAGCAGCAGGAGGAGTTGTTGTGGCGGGGCGGTACGGCCACGCGGGGGCCACAGACGGCACGTATGCCTGGTTCCATGGCGGTGCGTGTCCACACACCTGCACACATGTCCATCGACGCATACATGCATGCGTGCGCGCCAACATGCGCGTGCGTGCGTGCGTGTTCCCGCGCGCACACGCACTGCGATAATATGTGTGTGTGCACGTGCCTGCGCATGCATAAATGCCTCTTTCTAGCGTGGCACACAAGCTACTCTTGCAGGTGTGGTGAACGGGACGGTGAGCGCTCAACTTCTCCAAGTCCGTCTAGCCACGGCCCAGTGGCAGGTTCTCGCCCCCTCCCCATCCCCGCGAGCCTTTCACCTAGCTCTACTCTTCCAGGTACACGGAGCGTACACGCCTACACACGTACACACTTCCACATACTCAGACACAAGAGTACACGACACACCTGTTGTCTCCCTCGTGCAGCAACAGTTCTTGCTTCTTGTCGGCGGGATCACCGCGTCCAACAGCGTTCCCGTCATGACGCTCGCGCAGTACGACGTGACAGCCAAAACACACAGCAACCTCACCCCAGAGAGGTAAACCACATCAACATCACAACAACATCAACACGCCAACACACAGTGAAGTGTTGATGTTGTTGCGCACAGCTCGGTGACAGTCCCGGTGGCGAGGCAGCAGATGGGCGGGGCCCTTCTGGACGGCTCTGAGCTTGTGGTTTATGGCGGGGCTGGTGTCGATCACGTGGCGTTGGGCGATGTGTGGGCGCTCGACCTGCTGGTGAGCCATACTGAGTGTGATTGATGTTGAACATGATGATGTACAACATGTGCGTAACATCCCATGTGTTGCAGGGCACGAAGGTTGCGCGTGGCAGCGCCACCCTAAACTACGTTGATGCCAACGATCCGTCAGCGGGTGAATTAACGTTGTCCTTGTTGTTGTTGTTGTTGTAATGAGAGCTCTCATTGTCGTTGTGTTCAGTGGCGGACAGGTTGGTTGTGTGGTCGGAGGGAGCGGAGGACGCGGCATCCCCGCCGCCCTCCGCCGCATCCTTTACATTCAATGGCCTTCGCGCCGGCAATGCCACTGCCGTCGCCATCCTCAACGGTCTCGCGGTACAACACGCAAATTAGCCCCTCATACGCACAAATACTCTACCACGCACCTCGGACATGCCACCCCTTCCCCCAGCCACCTACACACACGCGCACATGCGCACGCCTACGCATGCGTACACTTGTCCACAAGCATGCACGTCGTTCACACGCACACCCAATGCGTGCATGTGGGCAAGTGCATCCACGCACACACGCATGCGCACACGCGCGCACCTGGACATGTGCACACACCCTGTCACACCCTCTCAATCAACCACCTAAACAGGTCGCCGCCTTCCCCTTCATTGTCCCTCAGTCCCTCACCCCCGCCACCCTGACCCTCTCCCCTACTCCACCCACCCAAGTACCAATCCTCCTCCTGCAAGAGGACCGCTTCACGCCGATGGGCGGGGTGGCCGTGTCGGCAGCGGCGCACGGCGTGACCGACGGAGTGCTCGTAACCTCTGCGGGAGAGGGTAGCTGCGTGACGGATGAGAGGGGAGAGTGTGGAGTGAGACTGAGGCCGAGCGGGCTGACCAACCTGCCGGAGATATACCGAACAAGGTGGGTATGTGAGAGTGGGTGGGTGCGTGTGAGTGTGCGCGTGCACGCATAGCGTACGCCGCCATTGTTGACATACTCAACCGAGCTGAGAGTTGAATCCAGCTCGCTTGCTTATGAAGTTTGCAAACAGCGACACGCATAACACAACCGCGCATGCGCAAGCGTGCACACACACGCATGAATGCTTGCATGCACATAAGGTGCATTTATAGTGTAGACAGTATGGTGTTGTCTATGTATGTCACACGTGCCGCTCACGAGCAAAAACAACACTCACATTACCACTCCACGTATCTCATGCCCTCCCAAACCTGACTGTGCAGTTACCAATTCCGAGCGCAACTCGCTGGAGCAGTAGTGGGCGCTCAGGACAATATTGCTGTCGCACCAGACGGCAACAACGCCACGACCATCATCATGAGCACAAAAACTCTCCAAACTCAGCCCCTGCAGGTAGCATGGTTGATACTCATGTGACTTGCATGCTGCCCACACCAACCCAGACATACACACATGCACGCACATGCACACGCACGCATGCATGCATGCATGCAAGCTTGTGCACTCACGCACACGTGCGCACACGCATGCTGGCAGCTAGGTACGGTTACAGCGGCATTGATCCCCGCTGGCAGAGTCACATACTTTGCATGGAACACAAGTGGCGCAGTCCAAATCACCGACGAGGTTGCTATCAGTCTCCTGTCGATGTCATGGTTGGAGGCCTTCGCGTCATTTGATATCACGTTCCCGAACCCAAATCAGTACACTTGGCGCTTCAACAGCACTGCGCAGAGGCTGATGCTACCCGGCACGGCGCTGATATCAACCGGCACCGCTAACATCACGGTGCATATCGGCGTCTTCAATGGCGATATCAACCCCGCATCTTGCACGCTAGCCGTAAACGTATCCAGCAAGGCTCCGATATCAGCTCCGTCACTGCCGATATCAGTCGCACCACCAACACCGATATCGTCCCCACCACCACCAATGCTACTTGCGATATCACCGGTGAAAAGCAGCACCACGTCGATAATCATATCACTCGCTGTGGGCGTGCCGTTCATCTTCGGGGGGATTATCTTGTTGGGTGTGTTGATCAACAGACGCGTGCAGCGCGCGCGCAAACGAGCGCAACCCTCCTTCAAGTCAAGCAGTAAGAAGTCGAAGGCCAACTCTCCAACGCACGGGACGTCCGACAGCAGGTGAGTGGACACGCTCGCATAAACACAACAACTGTTGGTTGTGAATGCTGATGATGTGTGTGTCCAACATGATGCAGTTTGAGGAGACTCATGGATGAGGCCATGTTCTTGCCGTCTGTCAAGCCGGCTGTTGACGATGTTGGCGCCAAAGTAGAAGACGACAAGCCGCTGCGAAGCAAACAAGCAAGCATGTCTTCCAAACAACAACAACAACCACAACCGAGCCACGTGAAGCCCTCGCCTTTCACCGTCGCAGACGCGTCACACCACAAAGATGTCGACAGGTACGGCACACACGCATGCACGTTGTCAAACACGTTTTGATGCACAAATCAATGCAACACACTCCAACGACACGTGTGTCTTCCCATGCATCACACGCAGCTTCATGGCCAACCTGGAGACCCTCGCCATGGCGTACCGCAAGAACCTCCAAAGGCAGCAGCTTCGAGACGTGAGCGACGCATGAGATGCGTGGCTTTGTGTGCATTGTGTGTGTCCTTTTGTTTCAAGTCAACCACTTGTGCACAGGAGCCTCAGGCTGCAAACAGTTTAAACGGCACTGATGACGACGACATTGATGACGACGGCGGCACCTTTGTGTACACCAACGTGAGTGTGTGGGGGACAGTTGTGCGGGCTGCAACGGTGACTATCATTGGATGAGGACTGATAATGTTATGATGTGGTGTGTTTGTGCAAATACGACAGCCGAACAGCCCGCATAGCCCCAAAAGCAAGGCGTACCTTGTTGATGAACCGAAGCCTGCTCCTCCTTCGACGGGTCCGACACGCGCCCCACCAGGTGAAGCCGCAGCTAGGAAAATGCCATGCATACACGCCCGTGACTGAATGCATGTTGTATCGCATTGATTGTCGGACGTGCGTGTGCGCATACACAAGCACGCACGTGCATGCGCGCAGGCACACACATACACACGCACACACACACACACACATGCACGTGGCTTTCTCCGTGTAGGCATCCGGCCACCATCAATGCCCCCTCCTCCCGCCCCACCATCCGCCTCACGCGTCAAGACCCCCGACGCCTCCTCGCATCCCATCCGCCGTCCCGCTTCCATGCTATCCACAACATCAATCCCACCGCCGCCGCTATCCACCTCCTCGCCCGTCTCCTTCGCCACACCCATCACACCCGTCACGCCACCCTCACCGGAGAAAGAAACCTCACCGGAGTCGTACAGAACAAAGAGACCCGCGCCGATATCACCACCACCGGACAACGAAATCGCCACGACGATGATACAACCACTGGCCAATGGATCAGAAGTACACCCGGTGGATACAACAACAACAACAACAACAACAACTGTGTCTGCTTCAGTTGTGGCGTCGACGTTGAGAGATGCGCAAGCGCAGATTGCGGCCCTGCGCGCGGCCAGTAGCAACGCCAACCCGGGGCGCGTCCTGAAGGCCACGCGGCCGAGAAGGACAAGACTCTCGCACGAGTCTCATGCGTGAACGAACACACCCATGTACAGATAGATACATACATACATAGCCATATAAAGGATAGGATTGGTTTGTTGAGGATTGGGAATGACCTGTTGATGCTGTGGTGTTACCTGTGGTGTCTTAGAAAGGCGCACACGCACGCACCGACCCGGCATGTTGTAAAGCAGCACACATATGCAGGCAGGCAAGAAGCACACTCGCGCACACGCGTGCACATGCACACTCTTATTTGCGCATACATACACAGAGGTGTGCACGCGCGCGGGTACACGAGATTCGATCAATCGAGTTGTCAAATGCATCCTGAGAACACGCACACACATATTGACATCCCTACCCTGACAGCTGCGTCTGAGTCAGAGACTCGTCACCTCCACTCTGCCCCTGCAGCTGTCTCTTGACCAGCGCGGCGTACAGTCCCCCCTCGCGTTTCAGCAACTCACGGTGCGTCCCGCGCTCGACGACGCGGCCGCCGTCCATCACGCACACCGCGTCCGCGCTCTGGACCGTGCTGAGGCGGTGGGCGATCACCAGGACCGTGCGACCGCCGGACATCAACTTGTCGAGGGCGTCCTGGATGGAGGAGGAGGAGAGGGTTGATGACAATGGCAACATTGTGGTTGTCGCGCGTGTGCGTGCACAAGTGCATGTGTGTGCACGCATACACACAAGTGCGCACCAGCACGCACGCAAGCACGGGCGCACGCATGCCAATGTATGCGTGCGCCCGTGCTTGCGTAGTTCCCATGCATTCACATACGCAAGCAACTATACGTGCGCAATCGCACGGGCACATGCACAAACCTGCACCAGCGCTTCATTCTCCGCATCCAGCGAGCTTGTCGCCTCGTCCAGCAGCAGCACCTTTGGATTCATCACAATCGCGCGCGCAATAGCAATCCTGCACACAAACACAACCACATCACAACCCACACACACGACAGCGGGGAAGGCTAGTAGGTGTTGCGTAGTGTAGATGTTTGGCCCGGTGGTAACAACGGTGAAGTGTATGCAGTAAGGCTTTGGTGGTGGGCATGTTGCATGCTGATGTGCGTGCACGACAGCACGTCATATATCATGTACACAACAACATTTCCACCTCCCCACACACCCACCTTTGTTTCTGTCCCCCCGACAGTCTCACTCCCCTCTCCCCCACAATCGTCTGATACCCCTCCGGGAACCCCATTATGAATTCGTGCGCGTTGGCGAGTTTCGCGGCGCGTTCGATGCCGGCGAGAGAGACCCCGTCGGCGCCGTACGCGACATTCTCCGCTATGGAGGCGGAGAACAGGGCGGGTTCTTGAGAGACCATCGCGATGTGGGAGTGGAGGTGGCGGTGGTCGATGTCGGAGAGAGGGACGCCGTCCAACAAGATCTCCCCCTCCTGCGGGTCATAGAACCGTTCGATCAAGTTGGCGACGGTGGTCTTCCCCGCTCCCGATGGTCCCACTAGCGCGACGCGGGATCCGGGGGCCAGCAGGAGGTCCACCGATTTCAGGACCAGCTGCTGGGGACGGGAGGGGTAGGCGAAGGAGACGCCGCGGAGGAGGACCTCGGCGCCTTGGGGACGAAGGAGACCTGTGGTGGGTGGGTGGGGGTGTGAGGGGATGTGCGCGCATATGCAGGAGAACACACGCACACGCGCGCACGCGCACGCGCATGCACACACATGCTGGAACACACAGACACACGCACACGCACACGCACACGCACACAGTCAGTCCATTATTCTGTGTTGTATGAGCGTGTGTGATTGAAGTAGAGCATAAGCCAGCTTGCCTGCTGGTTTCATCGCTGGCATTCTGTCCAGCAGCTCGAACACTCTTACGCTAGCCCCCGCGGCCTTCATGATCGTCGTGTAGATCCCTGCCAATGTCACCACGCACACACCGTCATCATCCTTACCACATCACAAGTTCGGCGATGCACTACCACGCACACACACCTGCCAGGCTGCTGATGTGCTGCCCGACAGTCACCGCGAGGATGATGAAGGAGGTAAGCTCGCCGGGGGTCAACTCACCGCCGATAGCCAACCCCGCAGCGTAGTGCAGGATGCCAACCTGCAGTTCACAACCAGAATGTGTACAACCATACCGTATGCTGTATGTTTCTGTGCATGTGTGCATGTGTTGCACGTGCACATGAGCACGCATATGCATGCGTGTGGACACGCGTGTGTTCATCTGCGCGCACACAAGCACGTGCATATGTGCGTGCGCGTGCAACCATGCGCGCACTCATACATGCATACGAGTCTACCGCGTTCACGTCACAAGCGCCATGTTCACACGTACACTCCTTTCACAGCACCGTCGTTCACAACACAAACAACCCAACGGTAACCACACACTGTCTCAACCACTCCCCTTACCATCGCTCCTCCCCCCACCAGGAACAGTCCCCCGACGTATCCCCCCATGACCGCCGCCGTCGCGACCCCCAGCCTTCTGCTCTCCCCCAGCGCCTCCGCGTACCGCTCCACCTGCCGATCCTCGCGACCGAACGTGCGCACCGTGCGCAACGCGGTCAGGGACTCCTCGGCCACGGCGGAGGCGGCCGCACCCGCGGTCTGTGTGTGGGAGGGGGAAGAGGAGTGGTGTGATGGACAGGAAGATGGGTAGGTAGATGTGATCGGTAGATGCGTGCGTATGTGCGTGCGTATGTATATGGGTACGTGTGTGTCGAGGATGAACACGTGCGCATCGCAACGCACGCACATGCATACAAGTAAGCGGCAGTGTCTGCGTGGGTGTCGTTGTGTGCGCAAGTGCACCGCGACAAGCATATATGGACTGGTGTGTCGCGGGTGTGTGTACCCGCGACACACAAGTGCATCAGCACTACTTATGAATATACATATGAATGCGTACGCCACGTGCACCCCGATAACGCATTTGTGTGTGTATTGATGCTCTCGTAGAAGCACGCACAGCCAAAATCACAACCAACGTCCAACGTACGTGTGTCTTCATCGCCAGATTCTTGAGGTAGTTCCCATACGCCCTCATCCCAACCGCCACTCCCGGCACGACCGCCGCCGTGACGGCCGTGAGTCTCCACGACGCCGCGAGCATGTAGGTGACTCCGAGGAGCGCGGAGGATGAGGAGCGGAGCAGCTGGGACAGCTCGGACGTCGCGGCGGAACGCAGGACGGAACAGTCCTCGGAGAGACGGGAGAGGAGCTCGCCCACGCGGGACTCGTCGAAGAAGGCGACGTCCTGCAGGCGTGTGTGGAGGTTTGTAGAAGAGTTTGCATACGCGTGCGTATCTGCGATGTGCGTGCGCGTGCGTGCGAGCGTTGGCAGACGAGTGCAAAGGAGCATACATATGCATGCGTCTGTGCATGCCTTCACGCATGCAAGCTACTTACTTTGTGTACGTATACGCACCCAAGTGCCAGGAAGTGCCAACAATGTGCTTACGTGGCTGCATATGTGTGCGTGCACAATCTCACCATCACCTTGGCATCCGCACATATATATTCGCACACACACGCATGCAGATAAAACCATAATGCCTGTGTGTGCAAGCGTGCCAGGTGGTGTGCGTACCTGGTGCATAAGTCGTGAGAAGAGTTTGACACGCAGCCGTTCCGCGACGCGCTCGCCAGCAGCATTGAAAAGGAATATGCGTAGGAACGCCCCAAGCGAGCTGTCATCGCAAACACAGAAGACATAATCCATCAGTGCGAGTCGTAGTCAGTGACGAATCAACAGCAATACTCTGCTCTCCGCATACCCGAATACGGTTAACACCACGATGACGAATACCGTCCCCGACACCTCCGACAGCGCCTTGGACACCGCGGCCTCCCTGTCGCCGCCCTCGAGTACGACAGCGTCGATGATCCGGCCCGCATACCTCGGCTAGGAGCGGGAGAAACACAGTTGAACACATGCATGCAGTGTGTGCACTTCAAACAGCTGGCTCCTGCCACAAGGACTGCATTGGTGCATGGAAGCAGAATGGAAGGGTAAAAAAAAACAGGGAGAGGATAGATGTGATTGGGAGTACCACAACCAACCAACCAACCAAGTTGCACGCACTTACACGCAATGCGTCGGAAGTTACGAGTTGTGATGACTGAACTTACCACAGTGACTGCTGAGTATGCTGCCAGCAGCACAATGCCGGTGCCAATGAGTATGGTATCCTTCTCTGTGTTCACCTGTTTGTTGTGCATTGCGTTTGTCGCTTAGTCAATGCATGCGTGAGAGGGTCATGTCAACGCTTGCCTGCTGAAACTTCTTGGCAATATTCTATTACTGCAGTCTGTCATACCTCATTCCATATGCGCTTGAAAGCCCCAACTTTGCCAGCCTGTGGCACCTTCAACACCCTGAGTTAGCCTCAGTATGGCAACGCAATTGTGGTGTGAATGATAATCAACATTATCATCCAGTGTATTTGCTGCATTGGTCATGGAGTGTGTGTCAGCGTTGCACGTCAATGCCGTGAAGAAATCCTCAGCAACGCACGTTAGTGGCCGACTGCACCTTGTCGCCCATGGCTTCTGGACGACACCACCGCCGCCGCCGCCGCCGCCGCCGACATGCACCAGACTGCGCACTGGCCTGTAAATCATACGTGGTTCATGAATCACTCAGTGAACTAAGCAGTTAATCAACAAACCTAGTGAATTACTAGTGGTGATACACTGCCGAGCGCTGTCAACCGTACACGTGTAGCGTGAAGCCTTCAAGAGTTTCCGGACCTTGTTTTGCAAGCTGCAAGCCAGCGTGCTTGGGATGTTTCTAAGCATTTTGTTACTCTTAAATGATGCTCGTCGTCAGATGCAATAGATCGACGGTCAAGACGCAAGGCCAGGGCCTGATATGACAGGCGACAGCACGCGTCTATATACAGCCGTACACGCTAAAGCCTTGTCCTTCGGGACACCTGATAAAATTGGAACGATACAGAGAAGATTAGCATGGCCCCTGCGCAAGGATGACACGCACAAATCGAGAAATGGTCCAAATTTTTTCGGTTTTGTGGCGCCCACTTAGTTCACTGCACCTCCGGACTGCAGGCTTGATTGACTAAATTCACTAAAGTGGTTCACTGTCAATCACAGTGACTTGGTGAAAGCAGGGCGCGCTGCTAAGCGCATTGCAAGCGCAATTTGTGCTTTCCACGTAGGCACCATGCTTGCCGGCTCCTCGTCGTTCTCGACGGCGGCGGCGGCGGCACCGTTGACAGTGCCTTTGTCATCGTTTGCAACCTTTAGTCATAGCCTACTGAGGCTGACAGACAGCTTGTCGCAGCGCCCGTTGGTGGTATGGGTTCCTGCGCAGCACCAGCAGCGGCGGCGGTGGCGGCCAGCCGTCAGCCAGCTAGCAGTGGACAGCAGCAGCAGCACCGCCTCCGCTTCTGCAGAGGCAGCTGCGCTGTTGAGAGACGCCGTCCCTCTGCAGCCTCCAAGCACAGAGGCAGATTGTCCTCCGGCTCCTTCTACATCTCCTTCGCTAAATGAAGTCCTGGGCAGCCCCGCCTTCAATCGCAGCGTGGAGGCCGGCAGCAAGCTCAAAGTTGCTGTCCTGCTCAGCGGTGGAGTTGATAGCAGCGTCGCTTTGGGACTACTCCACAGCGCCGGCCATGAGTAAGTCGGGGCTTGCGTGCAATGACATTGAATTAACGTTACGGCATCATAGGTAGTCTCATTGTCAAGTGAAAACCTCGCACTCTGTTCAGCATCCCAAAGAACAAGTGGACACAAATCTCACATGTAGGTGTTGATCAGATCAAACGGCAGGGTGGTGCTGCACAGATCATGGCATGCGAATAACAGTAGATGAATTACATAAACAGGAGTTGAACAACACGAATCAACAGAGCAGTTTGACAATGTTTATGCACAGACATGTGTCAATTGAGGTATGTTGGGCGATACTTGAAGCAGGCTTGTTTCGGACAGATCAATGCAATGAATGCAATGAATCATCAATATGAGTCACCATTCGACTAACGCAGATCAACAGGTCTGATAACCTACGATAGTTGTGTATTAATATGCATCAATCACAATTACCTTTCAGAGCAGCTCATGTCAGCGCATAGCTGTTGTGTGTCTTGACAAGTTTGCCTGCTCTTCTGATTGCATTAATCATATTGTGATTGCAGGTGTGTGGCGTACTACTTGAAGATCTGGTTCCAAGAGGACTTCCGAAACACGTGGGCAGAGTGTCCATGGGAAGAGGACTTGCGCTACGCTCAAGCCGTGTGCGACAGCCTCGGTGTGGACTTGCGTGTGGTGCACCTCACAGATGACTACTGGAACCACGTTGTGAGTGCGTGGGGATGGCAGTTCACAACGCCATGTTGTGTACTTATTCAATTTTGTATGCATGGATCTTGCAAAAAAAATATCTTGCAAACAGTCTAGATGTTGCTGTTGTGGTGCGACTCGCGTGGTAAGTTAATGTTTTTGTTGTTTATGGTGAGCGCAGGTTCAGCACAGTGTCGGTGAGATCAAGGCGGGCAGGACGCCCAACCCAGACGTATTGTGCAACTCGCGCGTGAAGTTTGGTAAGTTTGTGCATGGCTGCTGTTGTTGTTGTTAGTTGTGGTTGGTTCTTCTCCTGCTGCTGCTGAGTTTTGTAAATGCCAGGTGCCTTTTTCAACCATATTGACTTCAATGAGTTTGATCGCGTGGCTTCCGGCCACTACGCACACATCAGTCGGGAAGACGGTGTCGCTCACTTGGAACTGTCTGTTGATGAGGTACTTAGTGTGTTTGTTGTGTTGACCCTTGTTTCACTTGATCAACCGGAGTCATTTGTTATCATCTGCAAACTGTTTACTGATGCTGGCCAACACGCTGTTGTCGCGCTGCACAGGACAAGGACCAAACCTACTTCCTTGCACATTTGTCGCAAGAGCAGCTCTCCAGAATTATGTTTCCGCTTGGTTTCTTGCCAAAGGTACAGTTTCGCATGGCCACAACGCAGAGTGTTTGCGCACTGCATGCATGCCCAATCATTTGTGCACGCGCCTTTGTGATCTTCAACGCAGCAATGGCTGGTTGGCTCTCAGGCTCAAGTACGAGAACTCGCGTCACGCTGGGGCTTTCCGACCAGCGCTAGAAAAGACTCCCAAGGCATATGCTTCTTGGGAAAGGTATGCATATAATGGTCATGCTGTTTGTCCACGACACAACTAGCAACTGCAGACCCGCGCGCGATTGCTCTTCAGCTCATGCACGCTGTGATACGGCCACTGCAACTCAACTACTTGCGTACAGGTGAAATTCCCAGAGTTTGTGGCGATGCATCTCGGGGAGAAGCAAGGCCAGCTGGTCGAGTGCGAGACAGGGCGGGTTCTGGGAGAGCACAAAGGGTTCTGGTTCTACACCATCGGTCAGCGACAAGGCCTGCGGCTTGCTCACGGGCCGTGGTAAGCAGAGCACAGTGCCTGTGCATTCAACCATACACAACTAGTGAAGCAAGTCACCACTCCAACTCTGAGAGCCCTTGCGTTCATGTGCACTTGCCTGCGCGTGTTTGTCTGAACGTGTGCATGCGTGCTTGCATGCACACGTTCAGACAAAGGCTGTTGCAACATTACGTTGGTTTGCTTGTCGGTTCATGGCGCTGGTGAATGGTCGTCTTTGTTCCAGGTATGTCGTATGCAAGGACACGCAAAATAATGTCGTGTACGTCTCCAAGAACTACTACTCTGGTGAGAAGGTTCGCAACATGTTTCGAGCCGGTTTGTTCAACTGGACGCTTGGCGAACGACCCAAAAGCTTTGACAGTTTACGCTGCAAGGTGAGCAGTAGGATATAAGCTACAACCAGTAGCCGACACATGGCCCTAAGCTCCGTTTGCCACATAGGCACACTTGCGTGCACGCACATAGCATGTGACAATTAGGCCGCTGCATTCCAACTACTCACATGACAGGTGCGCCACGGCAAAGATTTTCACGACTGTCACCTCGTGTTCGAGAAAGAGACGGCAGTGGTGACGCTTCTTGACCGCGACCAAGGGTTGAGTCCAGGCCAGTACGCTGTGTTCTATCGTGGCAATGTGTGCCTGGGTTCAGCTGTCATTCTTGAGGATGTTAGCGGAGGCGCAGGCCAGCTGTGCACACCTCCCACGTATGTAGACTACCTTCCACCAGTGCCCGATAGGAGGACGCGTTCGTGATTGGTGGGTTTTCTTGTGCGCAAGCGTTCCGTGTGGTAGTTAGCGGATGTGCATGTGGTGTGTGGCTCTTGCATGGCATGTGCAGACATTGGATGGGTTGCGTTGCTGGCATGAGTGACATGCGCACACCGCATTGCATGTAGGCAAGCTCATGCAGGTAAACACTAGCAACACATTGTACAAGTGTCACGTTGCATAGGTCACTCCATACATACCATACAATATGCGCGCAATCGCAGTCACATCAGCATGCTCCGCGCATAATCTTACCTAGCATACTACGTGTGTTTTGCACTATTGCATGCACGCAATGGCGCTATGATTTCCTGTACACTGATACATATGATACTGTCTCCCAATGAAGTCCACCATAGCGCCGTGCTGCCTCTACGGTTGGAGGTTGTGGGGTTCACCTGTGTCTAGCTGCCATGGCTATTGCGTCCTACGGCAATGCCTACAACATGCCGACATCTGTTGCCTGCACAACCGCATGAAGCACGTGACGGTGACAATTGTGCACCAATTGAGAGTGTCTTCTGATTTCAACTCCTAGCAAGTCTAACCATTTGCCCTGACCGCTTGCAGCTTATTACAAGAACTGTTGCGCGCGTGTGTTTTGTTAAAGCTCCACATCTTGTGGATTATATTACTTAATAGACAACAAATTTTGCAGCCGTTTTAATCATGAGGGGTTGCGTAAGACTTTACGGTGTTATGATATGACATCTCTCTACATATGGAAATCTACATTGTGACAGGGCCTAGTTGCACATGATGTGACCATACTTAGCCACGTAAGCCGCACAACTTGTGGGTTAGCATATGGAGTAATAGACACAACCCGTATACATAAAGCAAAATATTGCAAGTGACAATGCACGCATCACAATCTCTGCATCCTATATATTGTACTCTAGTGGCATATGTACATAGAGGTGTGTAGCGCACTATGCTGCTCTACCTCACACAATAGACCCATTGGGCACCCTGTGCGCTATAATGAGCATACCTTTCATTGTATTTTGTGAGTTGTGTTTGTTATCCACGGAAGCGTGGATAACAATGGTGGTATTATCTTTGCTCATGCACAATGTGATTAGCATGTTGAAATTATACCAAGGCGGTTAACATATGGCAAGCAAGTGTGCATGTGAGGTCAATTGATGCTAACCATCATGATGTTTATGGTAATGATGTTGATGTAAAGATGGAGGTTGATTCGCGATATCAAATGAGCTCATTCTCTCAAAGAGTGGCAATACAAACACGTTAAAACACATAATCGCGCACCCATGGCGCTCAACATTCGCATCAACATAGCTTCATCTGATACATCATCATGTCGCCCAGTTACAAACACACAATCCGTAGGCAAAGGACAAAACTTAATGACAGTATAGCATCTTTGCTCTTAAACCGCGAATGTGAACATATTTAGGTAAACTTTTGAAATCATTGATTATGCACGATTGTAATGCAATGTGTCTACATTATCAACATGTTAAACCGCCAATGTCACATGTTAGCAGTGACAGGGACTCCATGCACCATTATGGCAGACAGATTTGTAGATGTGCACTATTTGTGTATGTGTGTGCATATATGAATTTGAAGAGCATGCACCATGCATCAAATATTGAGCGCACGTTTGCTATGCACACATGCGAGCATCACATTACTGAATCGGCAAGAGTTCAATACCTGCGAGCACATCACACAGGTAGACCACTCACCACTGCCACCAGTATGCATACGACTCTTGTGTTAATGCAATACAAGTGCATTGCATCGTACGTATGCGCACGCGCAGAACAACACGCGTTACTCTCCGCTTTTCGTACACTGTTACAGTTAGTTTTTGCTGAGAAGGTTACATGCTTGTGTGTGAGTGTGCTATGCGCGCGATGTGTGAGCGATGCGTGTATATAAAGGGTATGGTACTATGGCAACATGCATGGTGTGCGGGCAATGCGAGTGACATGCATGAAAAATAACCTTCACTACTCACATAACAGTCACCACCGGGCTAGTACTACCTACGCTATGCTATGCATTTACTAGCCCGCCCCGTTAGACATACATCAAGCATGCAGAGAACAGTACCTGCCGACAAGGGATGCGGTTAGCAGTTGCTGGCTAGGATGGCAACGGCAGCAACAACAGCAACGCGGACTCCCACGCCCTCCTCCCTTCCTCCTGCCGCCACCGCCACCTTCCCAACCCTTGCTCAGCAAGGGCAGCCGCTGTCGCCACTGACGTACTTTAGGGTTTCGTCAGTTGCACAGTAGCATGCACGATGCACAGTCACGCATGTCATGCATGTGCTGCAGCACTCCCTTGCTGCTGTCGCTGTGTGTACATACATCGGACGCATTGCTACATGCAGCACATGCAACACACGAACATACATAAGTTAGTAGCATACCACAATATGTGTCTGATGTACAAACAATGCGCCGTGTCATGGTGCGTCTATGTTGATGATTGTGTTTGTGCTCTATATTGGTGCACATGTCTACAAAAAATGCGAAGCAATGTTGTGTGCTGCTTGGTGTACAGAAGCGCAAAGCAACCCCGCGTCATGCAAAGTGCTTTGCACGCATTCAACGTCATTTTGTATAACACCCCACACAACTTCGCAATACTCGCCTGATGCCAACACGCAGACGGCCGTGTGTCTCATTACAACCATTGGTATACTTGTGGCCTGGTGGCAGAATTACTGCAACTACCACCATCTGTGTGCGCATCACCACACTACACAAGCACCATGACAATCACAGTATGCACCCCATACCCTGTGATGAACCAATGTCCAGTCCATACGACCAGTCAACATTATTGACAATGTCCAACAAACAATGCACAGCAGACTGTGTCTGCGCAACGGCATGGTTGGCCAGATGCTCGACCCCTCAAATTGCGGACTCCCTCCAACTTGATCACTAACAACGCAATCGCATTCTAACAACTACCTAAACAACTAAAACTGACCACTACCAACTGGTGTCAACCAGCGCTGCCAGCACGAGAAGGCAACATGGCCAATGCTGGTTGCAGCTGGGCGTTGGCGATACCTCAGGGCACTGCCACATCAGGCGCCACTGCCGCACAATGTGCGAAGGCTGTGAGGCACAGTGGACATGTGCGGCTCACACAGCTCTGCAGGATGCTACAGTGGACCAACCAACTGGCCCCAGTGACGAGAACAGAACATGACAAATACAGAGACTGAACATACCTGTATATCATCGCGCAGTCTTTGCAACCTTGGCACGAGGTGACGCTGGAGAGTGCTCGCGTGACCGACGAGTCCTGTCATGCTCCCTGTCATGGCGATCTCTGTCCCTGTCTTTGCCTCTATCCCGCTCCCGATCACGATCCCTCTCTCGATCCCGCTCACGATCGTGCGTGTCACGCCCGCGGTCGCGATCATGATAATGCCGATCGCGATGCGAGTGATGATGATCTCGCTCACGATGCTCCCTATCCTTGTCTCGATGTGTATCGTGATCCCGTTTCTTATCCCTATGCTCCCTGTCCTTATCAGGTTCTGCACAGACCAGACTCAGCATCCTTAATGTTGCACACCTGACAAGACATGCACTAGCCATAAAACAGTTGTCGCGCACCTGGCTTGGACTGCAACGATTCCTTAGGTTGCACAGAGTCCTTTTTGCTACCCTCATGCGCAGAAGTGCCCTCACGCTCCTTGGACTCCCTGGACTCCGCAACCCCTGCGTGGCCAGCATCGGTGCTGCGCTCATGACTCTGGGAAGGCTCTTCCTCTGCAGTATGCCCATTTGCATCTGCTGCAACAACAAAGGTTGCAAATGCCGCCCCTCCATCTTGCTCATGGTCAGTATTGCTTAGTGCGTGCGCTTTCTCTTTGCTAGCTTCATGTGCACCATTCTCACCAACATCCTGAAGCACCACATCAACAAATGACTGTTGCAATGAACGCAACCACAAGCATTACATTTTCTTCACTACTATTTCTGCAGTATGGATATCAAACCTCGGGCTGATCATCTGCATGTTCCGCGGAACTGGCGACAGAGACAAGTTCCGGATGCACAGAAGGGCTTGCCCGAGGTGGTGCAGCATCTGCAGGCTTGGTCGCAGCTTGTGCCACACTTGTACCCACAGGCGCCTCCAGTTTCACTGGCTGTGAGTCAGACATGTCCATGTCAACATCGGCATCGGCTGCTGGAGCCGCCTGTGCTGGTGGTGCATGAGGGACTCCATTCTCTAACTTTGGCGTATCCGTTCGCGGCACATGTGGCACCAGTGCTGGCGTCTGGATTGGAGGCTGCAAATCAGCAGTGTCAGACTGAACCAACCCGCATTTACGAGACATCCATCCTGCAATAACGCTTAAGGGTGCAGACCGACCACGACCATGATACCGTCTTCCCGAATTTTAGAATGGTCTTTTGTGTATGCTACCCTAACGTTACAAACTTAGTGCCTTACAGGTGAAGGCTCTGCCGCTGTCTCATGCGTGCTTGGGTGAGCTGCAGCTGTCCCTCTGCAAACAAGCAAGCTTCAGACAATGCACCACAGCTGTGAAGTAGCCGCGGTCTATGCACATGCGCGCGCACGCCCATCCGCCCCCCCACCCCCCCCACCCCACCCCACACGCACGCGCAGAGATTGCAGCAATGCCTGTCCACACCTGTTGTTAGGCTCCGTTTTTGGTGCATTTGCGTCCTTGCCAGTGCCATTTGCTTGTTCGTACAGATCCAAGATCTGGCTGCTGATATCTGCGGTACAAAGTGTGAGCAGAAAACTCGCCAGCCATGGCCAAAGCACAGTGTGGCAACCTGCTACCTTCAATAGAGTTGAGAGTGACATCGAATTGAACCCACCAGGCGTTGTCCCCATCAGAGGAAAGCTTGATTTTTAAAAACTTACAAGCCAAGTAGATCGCAGCAACTGCTATGTACTTGGCTTCGTATTGCAAACAGAGTGTTGTTCGCAAACTGCAACCACCTCACATCAGCAGCTGGTGCATGCAGATGCTAATGCAACCATTCCTGGTGCACACCTGTCATTCACAAAATTCCATGCAGCTTGCGCCAGATTCTTTTTGTCCCCGGTTTCAATCTTTTTGACCTGACTCAGGAGGGCTTTATACGGATGGGTAATGTTCAAGTCGAAACCCAGCGTGGTGAGCAATACTCGCTCACAGTTCAAAATCATCTCGCGCTGGTTGTCAAATATCTCCTACATGACAACTGATACTCAGTCATGCGCCTTCATATGGAGGAGAAGCCAACAAAACCCATAAGCAATCAGACATACCTTGTGTCTACTGAGCTGTGGTCTCATTGCTGCATCTTTGCGATGCTTGATGTCCCACGTGATGTGAATCACATCCCTCAAAGACTTGGGAGTTTCTTCCACTTTTCCCGCCAGAAATAAGCACGCTGTGGCCATGTCCTGGAAGCGATACAGATGGTTAGCATCATGCAACGAGCTGAACCGGCACAACCATCGCTGGCCAGAGCCAACAGCAATTGAAGTTGGACTTACAAAGCGGTCGTATTGTTTGAATGACTCCCTTGCAAAGAAGCGATGGCAAAACACCACGGCTGTAGCAATCGTCAGCTGTGGCCTGCCAACCGAAACTGTCAGGCTATAACAAGGTTTGGTTCTACATGGGCTACGGAGAAATAGCAGGCAAAACACTAGTAGAAGAAAGAAATTGCCCTTGCATTGTAGAACAAGCACATGACACAGAAACTGCAACAACTGATGTGCCCACATGCGTGTAACCAACAGCTTGACACAAAGATCACACAACAGCACTGAACTGAAGCGCTGGCTTAAAATGGACGACTTGAACCTCACCGACACCTACTCACACAAGCATACAACAGATACAATTAACTTGGGGGGGG
>RHPI01000818.1:401322-472905 GCA_009103225.1 Chlorokybus atmophyticus
GAGGGGGGGGGTTCAAGGCGCATGCCAGCATTCTGGATAAACACGCAGATCAAAACCAGTAGAAGCTTGACACACATACCACGCAACCACACTGAAAGGCTGGCATAAGAGGGCACGACTTGATCCTTATCAACACCTGATCAAGATAAAGATAACCGAGACAGACATCAATCAACTTACACTTTGAGACGCATGCCAGCATCCTGGATGAACACGCAATACGAGCGACGGTAGAACGTCTCCTTCTTCAAGTCTATGCCTTCTCTGCGGGAAGGAGATTCCTTCTCCAGCTCATCCCGGGTGAAATACCAGGGCCCACGCCCGGCGCCTTCTCGACGAGGCCGTGATGCGGAGGAAGTGGGAGCAGCTGCTGTCGGCGTAGACGACGTCGGCGCCGTGATTGCTGTGCTGGGAGGCGGATGGTGTGGCAGCGGAGCAACGTCCTGCGGCGGCTGCGGAGCTGTTGTTGCCATGCCAGCCGACAAGGTTCCCGCACGGCCACGCAGGAGACGACCCCTGCCTGCTCAGCTCTCAACTGCTTGCTCACCACCGCCTCCGCCAGCAACCCCACCCCGAAGCGCCGCAGCAAAACCCCTAACCCTAGATCGCACAGCCAAACAGTTTGACTTCAAGTTCAACACATGCTCTCGCCATTCAACGACTCAACAAAGCAGCACACCCTTCCTCCAGGTCTCCAGAAATCGCCTCCACCCCGTCCTCAACCTGCCTGTCCCCACGCCCTACCTCCACCGCCGCCGCCGCCACCGCGTTCGTACCCGCAAGATCCCAGTCAGTGGCGGCGGCGGCGGCAACCGCAACCTGCCTCGCGCCCGCCAGCTGGTTAAAGACAGCAAGCCTGCTGGGCAGAAGGACACCCGATATCAACCAAGCTGGACATCAAGCTCTTGCGCTCGATATCGACGTGTCATCTGTTTGGAAAGCAAAGCAGGAACAAGGCCAGCTCTGGCAATTGATGTGGAGACATGGTGGCGGTGGTGGCGGTGGCGGCGGCGGTGGTGCCGCCGGCCGTGGCGCACGGGCCTACGGTGCGGGCGGCGTGGAGGGAGCTGCCTGACTTGACGTTCAAGGAGCTCATTGGTCCGGAGGGCGACTTGTCCATTGTGGGCTTCGGATCTCTGCTGTCGGGTAGGTTGCGCCGGTGGCACTGCCCTGTTGTCATACGGTGCCAGTGCATGAGGATTGAACAGGAAACGATCTGTTTCTTATCCCAGCGTCACTTATTAGTTTTGTGCACTTGGTGTGTGGGCTGCACTGTATCATGCCATAACCAATTGCTTACAAAGCACCAATTAGTCGTGAATAGTGCATGCGTGTTTCGTGCATTACTACTGCACAATGTATGCAGTGTTGCTGTCATTGGTGTAAGGCTGCATGCGATAGTAGTGAAGCATTGCTATCTAGGGGGCATCATTGTGTTGGCCGCCTATATGTGCGCGATGTAAACCCCATCATCGCCCCATTTGTTGGCAGAGCGCAGTGCACGGAGTACCTTTTCCACGCTGAAGAATTTTCGCCAAGCTCGTTTGCAAGGGTTTCGACGCGTGTTTGCGCATGTTGCCCCGATATTCTTTGAGCGCGGCATAGCAAACAAAGAGACCAAGGTGCGAGTGACTTGCATGGCCTCCTTTGTGCCTTGTCTTGTATGCGTACATGCATGCACGCGCACGCACACACACAAGGGTATGTAATTTGTATGCAAGCCACTGTCATAGACAGGCAAACATGCACACGTGTTTGCAGCAGGCTATCAAGTGTATGATGTCGCTATTGGTTGTCAAGTGATTGTGTTTCAACGAACGGCTCGATCGAAGTGTGCTTGATAGTACCTATCACTTGGTACAGGAGATGAGCAGTCTGAGCGTGGAGCCTTGCGAGAATATGGCGTTGATGGTGACACAGTTTGAGGTTGACAGCGCCGAAGTAAGTGAAGCATGCTGTCAACCATCTTGCCATTTTTCTGCCATTGGTTCTGCCTCTCATGATGGTTGGTGTGTGTCTCATGTTGATCCACGTTCCAGATCCCGAAGTTTGTTAAGCGGGAGCACGAGTTCAGGTTTCTGGCTGTGAGTCATGCGAGCTGGCCGTTATTATCTTATTACCAAGTACTCTGTTTATAGCAGTAATACTGGTTGAGCAGGTGACACCTGAGACCATCGTTGGTGGCAACCACGAGAGAGAAGCGGTATGCATATGTTGACTTGACATTTCGACTGGATGTGGCAGTGGCAGTGGCACTTGCTTTTGCCTGTACTGCCTTTTTGGTAGCTGACCCTTGGCCTGGTATTGCAGGTTGTGTGCGCGAGGTATAGTGATGAGGAATACAGACGGTTTCGTTGCAAAGGTGAGTAGTTGTGCCGCTGACGAGTATCTAGCCAATGCATGGTTGCAACATGTCAATACCTGCAACTATGCAACTATGCATTGCATTACCGACAATGTACTTTTGTCCTTTGTTTTGCTGACCAATGGAGCGTCTGTCGTTTGCAAAACAAGTATGATCAACATTAACATTGCAGCAGGCCTTATACAGCTGTGTCGTCTCAGATGATGACGAGTATTACCTTCAGTATGGACGATGGGGAGTTGAACAGATCTGGCGAGATGACATCTTTCCTTGTCGCCTGTACTTGAGACACTGGTACGCGCACTCAATCATTTGCTCTGTGCGTTCTAGTTGCATTATCATCATAGACTTGGCCGGTGCTCACACAAACTGTTATCAGCTTCCTAGCTGCGCAGAAACTTGGGGCAGAGGCATCTGCGAGTTTCTTAGACCATACGTTCTTGGCTGATCGCATCACGACTATCCGGACCTACTTAGCAGAAAACCCCTCGATAATGGATGAGCCAGATCAGCCGGAGTTAGCAAGGAGGTATGGAGGGTAACTTGGTCACGGGTGATGTAACCAGGATTTAAATGTACACTGCCAAGTACATGAGCATACTCGACCATATATTGAGCCGTGTACGACGTGGTTAGTTGAACTGAAGAGGCAACTAGCAGTGGTGATAGATATGTAACTATACATTCACTCTGGGAGTGTAAACATTGGTTAGCCCCTGGTGTACGCACTGGGGCGCAAGTTGGTTGTACACAAAATGTACACAACTCTACTGCTGTTTGAACATCGCAGCATTTGAGTTTGCTGACTGTCAAACGGTCTCGTCATGTTTCCCATGTTGCTGCATACTTCTACTGGTTGTTGTTCGTGTTCAACAACGGATGCCATTCTCAGGCAGCCCACTACAAAGCAGCATGCTGGCGCAGCATGTCATGATGCAATGTAGTTTCGAAAGCGCAGCTGCAGCAGGTTTGTTCATTTGCAAAGCATGCACACAAGGCGTCTAAATGCCTGGATGCATGTTCAAGCAGTGGATCCATCATAGCACTTGACTATATAATCTGGATCACAAAGTCCTCAACAGTGCCGTGACATTCTTATGCACCCTACATGCACATTAAGACGCACCTTAGGCTTATTACATCGCCCACAACACTGCCTTGCAGGGAGAGAAAGTACTGCAGCTCACTACGCCGGCCATATTGACTACAGCTGCTATGTATACCAAAGAATCGCTCAGTCCACAGCTAACCAACATCCCCAACCTAAGTTGGACACACCCCTTGGTCACACTGAACGCATCAACCTGGAAACCCAAACGAAGCACTAGCTACCACAATCATCAAGTCCATTACATGCTGCCAGCCCTTCGCTCCTTTTCCCCATCCTCCCCCTCGTCTTCGCGTGCAAACTCTTGCAGCAGCTCCCGCTGCCTTGGCGTGAGGTCTTTGGGTACCTTCACATGGAAGTGGAGGTACTGGTCACCATAACCGCGGCCATCGCGCTGCCGCACGCCCTTCCCCTTGATGACCTGCACCTCGCTCGGCTGTGTGCCCGGCGCAACACGCACGGTGACCTTCCCGCCACTGATGGTCGGCACGGAAACCCTTCCGCCCAGCATCGCGGTTGTCACGGGGATGTTCACGTCCACATGGATGTCCGGCCCTTCGCGCCTGAAGTCTGGATGCGGCTCAACCTGAACAACCAGGCCATCTCAGTCAAACTCGCATTTGCTTGCATTCTCAAAGGAGACATGTGCTCCCTATTACAATGGCTTCTCCCTCAAATACTCCTCATGCAAGGTGACCAACAACACCACAGGCTTGTGCGTGTGTATTGGGTCGTCACACATGTGCACATACAAACGTGCACGCCGAGCAACCTTGCATAAGCACCTACAAGAGACCAAAGCGCAAGCAATGCACTGCAGTGCATGTGCAGACTATTACAAGAATGCAACAGATATGCAGATGTATGCAGCACTACTGACACCGCTAATGCAACCAGTTGCAGGAGGGAGGGCGGGGGGGGGGGCTAGTGAAACTCACCTGCAGTATAACGTTCAGGTTTCCTCTGCGTCCCTTTTTGTCTTTCAACCCTTGACCTCTAAGTTGTAGCGTGTCACCTTGTTCCACTCCTTCAGGAATCTCCACCGTTATTGTCTCGGGTTTCTCGACCGTGCCTTCCCCTTGACATGTGCTGCAAGGCTCTTGCACGATTCGCCCCGCGCCTCCGCATGTCATACACACCTGCTGCATCTGGAAAGCAGACACATGTTGATATTTGCAAACAAGATGAATGCCAACTGAAGCTTGCAGCTGTCCAACGAACATGAACGCCAATAACAAACCTGAATGAAGCCTTGTTGTGTGACGCGCGCTCCTTTGCCCCCACAGTCGCGGCATTGAGTCCACTTCTTCGCGCCTGTGACAAACAGCACGGCAAGTCAGCCGCTTGGCATGCACAACGACACTTCACATGCCTAACGACTTTCAATGCAGCTACAAGCCGAACAAGCATCAATGTATTCAAAAGGGGGGGGGGGGGGGGGGGGGGGNTGAAGTGCATAAAGGAGATGACATTGCATACCCAAAGCGGGATCATAACCAGCATGTGCATCTGGTACGCTTCATGCAGCACTGTTCAATAGGCGTAAAATTGGTTCCCTTTTGCAGCATGCATGATTACCTGTTCCATCACACGCTGAGCATGGCTCTGGCAGCGTAACTGTAACTCGCACAACACCGCCGCGGACGGCGTCCATAAAGGACACGTTGAGGGCGATCTGCGCGTCCGGTTGGCGCGATTGCCTTCGCCCAAAGCCTCCACCGCCCCTACCCCCGCCTAAATCAAAACCAAACTGGCCAAAGAGGTCGTCCAAATTCTCAAAACCGCCAGGAAACCCGCCTCCGCCTTGGCCAAAGCCTCCAAACCCGCCATAATCGCCGCCACCAGCAAAGTCTTGGGCATCTGTGTGCCCAGTCTGCGGAAGAAAGGAGCTCAAGCATGGCTCATGTGATGCAGGAGCATGCGTTCATGCAAAGGCCAGAGCTTCAACAAGCACTGATGGCTTGCCTGATCGTACAGTTTGCGCTTGTTGTCATCTTTCAGCACCTGCGATACGAAAGCACAGTGCCATGGCGTTATTGTTGACAGTGGCAATACCAAGCATGCAGCCGACAGCAATTATGCGTACCTCATATGCTTGCTGTACTTCCTGGAACTTAGCTTCAGAGTCCTTGCCACTTTCTGGGGAATCAGGATGGTACATCTTTGCTAGCTACATTCCACATGTTTCTTGAGTTTGCTGACAATACAAAAAGCTAGCAAGGAAAATTGTCAGGGGGAGAGGNNNCAGGTTTGCAACCATCACCACAACATGTGCTCACTTGGTAATAGGCTTTCTTGATGTCTAATGCTGACGCCGTTTTAGACACTCCCAGAACCTCATAGAGGTCTCGCTTTGGCGGTGCTTCCCTTCGACCTACACACGCATGCTTGTCAGCAAACAAGTGGTTTCTGCACAATCGTCACCAAACTTGCAATGCGCGACAAGTTCTCATGAAAAAAGTGACAGCACACGGGATGCCACTGAGATAGATACATCACGACATAGTAATTGGCACTTGCAACGAACAGGCCAAAGGAGAAGCGAGAGCACCCAGTAAATATACCCCGTCCTCACGTCTGGAGCAACAACTGATAAGAGCGTTTCTCACGTGGACTGTGGAAGCGAGCAGATGCTGCACTGCGCAACTTTTGGCATAGTTTGGCACAAGGATAAGCCAAAAGCTTGTACATACACCATGTTTTCTTAGCTGCACGTGTATTTGCAATTCAACAAGCAATGCATACCGCTGGAGTGGAAAGCGCGCGAAGTGCAACAAGGCTGCTCCAACGTTCTGCTGCTTTCTTGTGCTGCTCTCCAGCCACCATCAGACCAGCTGGAGGCCGCCGCAGCTGCAACGGTGTGCAAAGCCCTGCCGCCAGCAGCACAAGAGGCAGAGGAGGAGACAGCGGCAGAGCAGCAGGCCGCGCGAGCTGCGAGCAACGCCAGAGCACCAGCCCGCGCCATCAAAACTCCCGCCGCATGCAGACCTATCTAACGGCCGAAACCACCTCAATAATAGTAACGCACGCTAACCCCCAACAGCACGACACCACCGCCGCCGCCGCCGCGTCCACCGCAACGCGAACGCTTGCCACCTGGCAGCTGCTGGAAACAACGAGATCCAGATCGGACAACCCTGAACAATACAATCCGGTATGTCGGACCACTGATCCGGGATCAGAACCGGGTGGAGGGTCGGTCGAAGCAAACCAGAAAGCACCACACTACCGTAGTGCAACGTTAGACCAGGCCGGTAGGCGAGGCGGCGATGGCAATGTCCTGCGCCGGCCGTGGGGTGCTGCCGCTGCGCTGCGTGTCCTACAGGTCTATGCTTTGTCCTGCCTGCCGCCCTGCCGCCTCGAGCAGACCTTCCGCCAGGCCGTATGGCAGGAGCCCGCAGAAGCTGCCAGGCTGTGACGCACGGCGAACATTGAGTGTGACAAGATGGCCTTCTGGTACGACTGTGAATCAGCTCAGTTTTCAGCACTTCTTCATGTTTAAACTGTTGCACTGCAGCATGCATGTATCGTAGTCTCAGCAATGTATACGCAAGACATACGTTGAGAGTTTTGGACAGCGTCGCTTGCTGCGGGCCAACAACCTCAGCACGCCAATTAAACAAGTCTTGCATCTTATTCAAGCATTCTCCACCAGTGCTCTTCCCTTTATCAAAAGCCCGAGCCTCAACGGCGACACAAACCAGCGATCAGCCAACTGCAGATAATGAATTTGAAGAAGATGATGATGACGATAAGTTTCCACAATTGCTGGAGCTGGAGACTTGGGAGCTTGCACTGGACAGCAAGGAGTATCAGCCGGAGAACATAGCGGCGTTGTTAGCGGCTGCAACCGTTGCTTACTTTGCGATTCAGGCATTCTTTGCTCTGGATTGTCCATGCAATATATGCACCCAGTTGTGCATGCCTCACTGGGTTGCTTCGTGCGCAGTTTTTATGGAGGATTGTCAAGGCAGCGCTGTTCATTGCAGCGCTCACGGTCAAGTACGCCAGCGTGGCAGCAGTGCTGCTGTTGTTGGTGATCCTTTTCCTCTGAAGCCACTGACCAGTCAAAGCCATTGTGTGCTTCTAATCATTGGCATATTCAAAGATTAACGGCTATTTTGTTATTTCCCACTATTCTAAGTTTAAATCCATCGCTCATATTATTGCTAATTGCAGTTTTACCTTTGCATATTCAAGCAGGGATTTCAGAAATACTAGATGACTACGTACACAATGAAGTTACTAGAATGGTTTCAATTCTTTTAGCTAGACTTTTTATCTTAAAAATAATCAAGTACGCTTTTATTTTATTTCGAATCTAATAAATAAATCTAATTGTAATCCGTAGATTACCTAACGATTATTTTACCAGCTTTTTGAAAGAGAATCGTTTTAGAGTAAACTCAAAATTTAGAAAAGAACCTTTTCGCTAAGGAATAGGGTAGAATATAAGAGATCCTAGACATAACAGCTCGGTGGTCATCGGCTAATTGAGAATAATTATCGATACCTTTAGTAAGAGCCGGATATGTAAATAGAGTTACCCCAATGACCGCACTGCGCCTGCTCTTTAATGAGATAAAAAGGGCAATAAATGCAAAGTATCGTTGTAAAATTGTAAAGAATAAAAAAGATCTTCTTATTGTTAAAACAAACTATTATTTTAAGGGGAGCAGCAACTACGAATGTGACATCCACGGTAACGGAACCTTCATAGTACCGTACTTCAATAAAAGAGATACTTTTTACTAATAGAAGAAGGTAAAGTGGATTTGCTTAAAAACGGCTGCATACTTAAAATTATGAACATTCTTTATATTCTTTTTATTACTAGATTATTTTCTTGACTACGGGAAGGATAGGTATTTATATAGTCAAAATTGATAAGATAGAGTACACCATTTGTGAAACCTTGCAATTGTGCACCCCTGCATGCAATGCAGCCCCGGGCCACTCCGGGCTGTAGCAAGCAGTGCGGGGGCTGCATGCATGCATGCCATGCATGCAGCGCTGCTGCAGGCTGCCCCAGACTGGGGTTTACTTTACTTTACTTTACTCTACTTAACGGTCACTATAGTGCACTTTACTTTACTATCCTACACGTCTGCATCCCTGTGTAGCCGGCGATGTCTGTAATAGTCGCAGATAAAATCTCTCTTTTTAACTCATTTGTTGGTAATCAATAGCTGCTGCGCTCCTCCCTTCCTCTCTTCGCATTTTCCTATTTCCCTACTTTCGGATGCATACCTGGCTGCATCCAGTGCAGACCATCAGCTGCGGCCGCTGCAATGTAATCTAAAAAAAACAAAGAGCAAGTAAGAGCAAACTAAAACGATGTAAGAGAATTAAGGGAGACCATTTGTTGGAGAAATCGCCAGATTATAGAAAAAGCTGGTAAGCTGGTTTGCCTGCAGACAACAATCTTCTTCACCTTCCTAATCGAAAGATTATAGAGAGATAGATTACCACTCCCCCCATCACTGCAGACCAGCAAATTACCACCGATCGCAAATCAATCTAAAATTCTGGTAGGCAGCATTGTGTGCTCGTGCTATGCCACAAACGGGCGGTGAAAGTCGCACACCACTTGTTCTCTCGAAAGCGCCACAAGGTAAGCACATTATGCACAATTACTGCCCATGCCCTCAATGCTCTAGCCAATCGGTCGCATTTAGGGCCTGCTTAGATACACAAGCCTCTGCGACCACCAATCTGGCGTTGGTATGGCCACTCGCCAACAAACTAATGATGCAGAGCGTGGAGAAGTGCTTCCGGTTCCCCAAAGGTGTAATGTGCCGATGCAGCTTGCCAGGCAAGCATGCAACCATTGCAGACGCAAGCCTCAACTCAGTCAGGCGCTGTGCAAGTCTCTGGTGCTACCTGCGGTTTCCTCTCCGTGCGAGGCATAGAGGTACATACACAAATTTTGTGTTGCCAGAACGCGTCGTACATGCAAGCATCAGGTTTACGTACGGATGTTGCAAGCAAAGTGGCTGTTTGTCCAGGTGTCATTCGAGTCAGGCGCTGACAAGGGGAGCAATGGCGAACAGGGTAGTTGGAGTACACTTGCCACAAGCTGATCAGTTCAAGTTGTATCATGCTATCATTGCAAGACAGTCACTGCTATCATCAAGCTTTTTGTATGCCGTGTTGCTTGTTTTGTGCGCACGGTTACATTCACACACTTGCACTCTACAGCTTTACATGCCACGTAGCGCTCAGTGTCAAACTGACGTTCATCTTGAACTCTCAATCCTGGTGTTTGTCCAAGAGTTCATATGTGTTGAAGGACTAGCATGCATATGTAGCTGAGGCAAGCATGGATACACACGGACAGAGCTACCGCCACCAGAGCATACACAAGTCACATCACATTCATCTATTACAAGTTGTCCGCTGGTTCTTATACCAGCCAGTTACACACACGTCTACGTTTGCAAGCACTGCGTAAGCTCTACTCAGCCTTTTGACGCGCTCTAAGCTGCGTTGTCTTCCTTACAACTAGAGCTTTCAACAAGCTCTTACACGCCTGATATGAGTAAGTATACGCGGAGATACGAAGCAGTTAGTAAGGCTCCAGTCTGGAGTCCGGAGTCTGGTCCGACGATGCCATCTTGCTAAGTCCGGACCTAGTGCTCGTCCTTACGACCTTTTACTCCTGTGTGGAGGGTCGATGCTGATCGTATGTAGGAATACTCTCAACACTCCCACGCGAGCAGCTTGACCTCCAATGCTTGCTCCTGTAGTCAAACACAGATGCCAAGTCCTGCACAACAAGTCTTGAACTTGAGTGGTGACAATAGCTTTGTCATGAAGTCCGCCAGCATGCGTTCGGTGTTGCAGTACTGGAACTCCACCTCCTTTCTTGTAACTCTGTCACGCACAAAGTGATGCATGACATCAATGTGCTTCGTCCTTGCCGAGGCGATAGGATGCTTCAACAACTTAATGGCTCCTTGATTGTCACAGTTGATGACGATGCGCGCCATGGGGTGCTATAAGTCTGCCATGAGCTTGCGAAGCCAGAGTGCCTCTTTCGCTGCTGCTGCCGCTGCCATGTACTCAGCCTCTGATGTAGATGCTGCTGTTGTTGGCTACAGCCTGCTGTTCCAGCTCACCACGCCTCCATTCAGCTTGAAGACGTAGCCTGTAGTGGACCTCCTGCAGTTGAGGTCACCAGCAAAGTCCGAGTCGCAGTAGCCCTCCAACTCAGTGCTCCCGCTCCAAAACTTGATGCCAACTGTTGCGCTCCCAGCAACATAGCGTAATACTCCCTTTGCTGCTCTCCAGTGCTCCATGCTCGGTGCAGACATGTAGCGAGCAAGTACTCCCACAGCATGTGCAACATCGGGACGTGTGCACACTGCCAGATAGAGCATGCTACCTACCAGCTCACCATATGGATACAGAGCCTTGTCGAGTACGTCCTCATCCTTTGCCTTGATGAGGGCAGTGCCAAGTGCCAACGGTGTGGTCTTGGTCTTCGCTGCAGTGAGCCCGAACTTGATGACGAGTCTGCTCACCATCTGCTCCTGACTGATCTTGATTGTGCGAGCAGCCCTGTCGCGCTCAATCACCATGCCAAGAAACCACTTGGCCTCTCAAAGATCACGAACTGAGAATGCTTCCTGTAGTGCAACTTTCATCTCCTGCAGGTGGTGCACCTGCCTGGCGGTGATGATGATATCATCAACATACACGAGCAGCCAGACCTTGTTGTCTGCATGGATGAAGAGCCCAGGGTCTGCAGAGGATGCGGTGAAGCCAAGTGCCTCCAGCTCCTTGGTGAGCTTGATGTGCCACATACGCGGTGCCTGTCGCAGCCCGTACAGTGCCTTGATCAGCTTGCACGTTGTGCCTCTCTCCCCTTCTTCATATCCAGGTGGTTGCTCGATGAAGATCTCCTCCTCCAGCTCTACGTAGAGGAAGGCAGTCTTCACGTCGAGGTGATGCAGCTCTAGGTCTTCAGCAGCAACCATAGCTAGCAGTGCACGGAAGGTGGTATGCTTACTTGCAGGTGCAAACACTTCGTTGAAGTCCACACCTTCCTGCTGCAAGAAGCCCTTTGCCACCAGTCTTGCCTTGTAGCGCTCAATGTTGCCCTGACCATCACGCTTCACCTTGAAGACCCATTTCACTGGAATGGTCTTTACTCCTTGCGGTAACTGCTCCAGTGACCAAGTATTATTGGCATGGAGTGACGCAATCTCCTCGTCCATAGCACGCTGCCATTGCTCCGCATTTGGTGCTAACAATGCCTCCTCGTAGGTGCTTGGCTCCTCATTTTACACACTGGCGACGTGTGCCTTATATGTATGTAGGAAGTCAGGTGCCTTTCTCTCCCTCACTGGGTATCTCCGAGCTGCGTGCTCCTGCTGCAGGTGCGGCTCCTTCTGGCCTGCTACAACTGAGTCTCGCTCACCCTTGTTGTTGATGACTGCCTCGCCCTCAGCCTCCACTGTCTTGGGATGCTCCTGTGGCTGTACTTCATCGTCATCTCCCGGAAAGAAGCCTGCTTATGGTTGTGATAATCCCTCATGGAAAACCACCTCTGCTCACGATATTCTTCTGAGTGTCCTCGAGCAAGATCCTGTAAGCCTTGGAACCCGGTTCATAGCCAACGAAGATGCCCTTCTTGCTGACCGGCTCCAGCTTGTGCCTGAGCTGTTTAGGCACTAGTGCATATGCCGTGCATCCAAACACACGCATACCACTTACATCTGGTGCGGCTCCATAGAAGTGCTCCCACGGAGTCTTCTGCTCTGAGCTCACCGGAGACCTGTTGCGGATGTAGTTGGCAGTGAGTACCGCCTCCTTCCACAGACTGTCTTCCATCTTTGTGTCGTTGAGCATGGCTCGAACACGCTCCAAGAGTGTCCTGTTGAGGCGTTCAGCTGCTCCATTCTACTGCGGGGTGTAGGGTGCCGTTGTCTCGTGGCGTATGCCCTTGCTGGCGAAGAACTCCTTCAACTCCTTGTTGATGTACTCCCCTCCTCGATCACTCCTCATTGCCTTCATCTTGTTGCCAGACTGGGTCTCCAACAAGGCCACAACTGTGCGCACAGCTCCAGCAACTTCTGACTTGAGCGTCAATGGAAAAATGATGGACAGCTTGCTGTAGTCGTCGAGGAATGTAGCAAAGTACCTGGCCCCTCCCTTCGCCACAATGCGCATAGGGCCACAGACATCCATGTGCACAAGCTCGCAAGGATGCTGACTGCTTGAAGAGAATGATGGGAATGGCATAGCATGCTGCTTTGCAACTAGGCATGGTTCACAAAGTGCACCTGATGCATTCTTGAGTTCTTCTGTGCTGAGATGGATGCCCTTAACCATCTTCTCAGCGACAAGGCGAGTGAGGTTGACGTAGCTGAGATGCCCGAACCTTCGATGCCACAATGTTGGCGACTCCTTGTCCTTTACCACCATGGCTTGGATGTCAATGTCCTGAGGGTGCTGCTCCACGTGGTAGAGCCCTCCCGGATCAGCGATTTCAACCATTTGCACGACCCCATCAAGGATGACTGTGCAGCCACCTTTCCGAAATAGGATCTCCGCGCCTAAGCGCTCCGCAACCCTCACAGAGAATAGACTCGCAATAGCCTTGGGAACATGCAGGACGTTGCGTAACAACACCTCGCGTAGTGTGTTACCAACCTTGCACTGGAGTCGTACGTTGCCAACTCCCTCAGCCACAAGTACTTCGCCACCGAAGCCCGCCACTTTGATTGTGGACGTCAGCTTCCTGTAGCCCTCCATCACCTCCTTGTTTGGTGTGAGATGACGATCGCAGCCAGAGTCTACCACCCAGAAAGCTGTGCCCGCCCTCGAACTGGATGCAATGAAGGCGACATGTTTCTTCTTGTGTTGGTGCTCGTTGCCGCTGTTGCTGGTGCTTGCTCTAGGTTGACCCTGTTGTTTCTTCCTACAGTCCTTCACAATGTGCCCCTTCCAACCACACCAGTGGCATGTGAGGTCTTTGTGACGAGGATTGCCTGGCTTGTTGCCCTTGTTCTTCTCTTCATGGTTGCTCTTCTTCCCGTGCTTGTTGGTGTAGAAGGCCACGGCATCAGCTTGCTCGTCCTTCTTCATCACCCTCTGCTCCACGGTGAGCAGCTTCGGTAGTACATCGTCCAGCGTCAGCTCCGATGACGATGTCTCCTGCAGTGTTGCAACGACCTCGTACTCTGCTGGTAGCCCTGCAACAACAGCCAGCACAACCTCCGTCTCCCCCATGTCGTGGCCGACGTTAATAAGGTCCGCCCACAGCTCTCTCGCGCGTGCAACATACTTTGTGATGGGTTCTGCTGCCTTCTTCCTGAGTGCGCTCAGCTGCTTGCGTAGCTGCAACTTTCTGGCGTTGTTCTTGGCTCTGAAAACGGCTGATAGCTTTTCTCAAGCTTGTCTACCATCTTCACATGCAGTGAGCATGGGAAAGTGTTGCGGTTTGCAGTTCAACACAAGCAAAGAGTGTGCTTCTGCTGAATGCTCTGACCACACAGTGTTCGCTCCTGGTATTGGTGGTGGTGCCTTCGGATCAACATACTTCCACACCTTCTTGTGGATGAGCAAGGCCTTCATTTCCACGCACCATGTGTTGTAGTTGTCGGTGTGCAGCTTTGCAGTCTGCCCCTTATCGTAGGTCGTCTCCATCTTTGTCGAGCCTGCCTTTCTTGCAGTTGACACCCAAGGCTCTGCTACCAACAAGCTACCGTAGTGTAGAACTACTATGCACACAAGCTGGTCTCACACTCCTCAAGTGTAGTGTGGGCCCATAACCTGTTGAAGGACTAGCATGCATATGTAGCTGAGGCAAGCATGGATACACACGGACAGAGCTACCGCCACCAGAGCATACACAAGTCACATCACATTCATCTATTACAAGTTGTCCGCTGGTTCTTATACCAGCCAGTTACACGCACGTCTACGTTTGCAAGCACTGCGTAAGCTCTACTCAGCCTTTTGACGCGCTCTAAGCTGCGTTGTCTTCCTTGCAACTAGAGCTTTCCAACAAGCTCTTACACGCCTAATATAAGTAAGTATACGCGGAGATACGAAGCAGTTAGTAAGGCTTAAGCCTGGAGTCCGGAGTCTGGTCCGACGATGCCATCTTGTTAAGTCCGGACCTAGTGCTCGTCCTTACGACCTTCTACTCCTGTGTGGAGGGTCGATGCTGATCGTATGTAGGAATACTCTCAACAATATGTGGTTTGTTGCTCAAGCTGAATATTGCTTGATGTTGTGTTGTGTCACGCATCCATAAATTTTTCTTAGGACATGAGACAGATAGCTGTTATCAGCAGTGCGCACTCTCGCAGTTGTTGCGCACAGTACCATGATGCGCACATTTCCGTTTCGCATTGTTTGTACATTGAGTGCTTGCTTGTGATATAGATATGTGAGCTTCAGCACCGCAGACGGGAATGTGCACAAGCCTGAGCACTAAGTACATACCCCTCTCGCATTTTTTGTACACATGCTGACATGCTTGCACGCAAGCTCCGTGTTGTCGTGTATTGAGATGCAAGTTACAACATGTTTTCATGAAATGCCATTGGAATATTAAAATAGAAGCACGTGTTGTGTACCTTCCTATTAGCATGTATGCATGCATGTGTACAAAGGATGTAGGGTGGATAATTCACATGCAAGTCATATGTATGCGTGCATGCACGCACGCATACATGCTACTTCTAATGTGAGCATGAGGTATAATGTAAACCCATGCTCGCAAACCATCACTGCATGATGCATTGCTTAGCAACTAACACTGCACATGTGTACAATAAATGCAACATGCATAGCGCACATGCATAAGCTTTTCAGATGTGCATGCATGTTGCATCTTCAAAGTCAAGCCACAAGCACACCCAAGCTAACCAGCATGCGCATTCCAACAGCCATGCACAATTGTATTTTGCATTTTGTGTACTCTTGCCATGACCGACTTCATATAAATGACCACCGGGCTCACTTCAGCACTATCTTAACTGTGAATACTACTACTTCTTACCCTAGTTGTACAATGCGGATACGGCATTGAATGCGTTTGACTTACAATGCGTGAAAGTGCGTATTAGACTACCATGCGGCCCAATTCGGCTACTATTTATGAGCTTTATCAATAGCAAATGAGGAGCTCTGATGCCCTATTGTGTTCGTGCGTGCAGCTGTTGTTTCATGCAATTGATGTGCGCACGTGTTACACATGTCATTGAACACCATGCATACAATGAAGTGTCCGTATCACACTGCACTATCTTACTCTACTACTCTGCGCGCTTGACATCAGAAATAATGCAACTCGGTTTCAACTGCCAACATGTTGTTGCCATCCTCCTCGCTTGCAGCCCAATCATTCGCATCGTCCGTCTCACTGGCCTGCGAAGCATCACTCTCCAAGGTCTGCGCATCCCACGCAGCAAACTCCTCCTTATAACCGAGGGTGGACCACTTGTTAATTAGGCGAATATTGCTGAATACCCACACCAAGGCGCGCGCTCGCTCAGGCATCAAACGGTTGCGCTTCTTGCTACGTATGTGATCATAAGTCCTCTAGGCACGCTCACATGAAGAGGCATTGGTAAACTGTGCTAACACTTTCATTGCCACGCGATGTAGCTGTGAGGCAGCGCTCCTTAATTGCAGCCACCATTGGTGGGCGGGCATGCTGCTTGCCGAGGCCTTTGCAACGACCATCCCATGCCCTTAACTTGGTACTGCGCCAGTTGCAGGCTCAACTCCACGCGATCCTCTTCACTTGGCAGCAACTTCTCATAGATTTTAAAAAACCCTTACATGACATCCGCTTGCACATGATCCTCCAGCTGAAATTTTGGGTCGAGAACATACCTAGCAAACAACAAGTCGTTTGCATTATCCGCCACCGCTTTTTTCTAAAAGTATAAGTAATGAGTTGACGAGGCAGAATGGAAGCCACCAGCGTGTCTCGTGCTGCCATCACCTTATGCATGAGCTTTCCTGCAACATGAGAGGACATGCTGGCTATGTATGCAATTAGGTGCGAGGTGCTGATCATGATGCAATGTGATATGCTATGTTGTGCAGCACTTACCCGTGAGTGGCTTGTTGCTGTCCACGAAGCGTAGCAGCTGCATCAGCGGCTCTATTGCTGACACACATAGTTCCACCTTCTTCCAAAACTAAATAGACACCACCACCTCGCGTGCCAATGCAGCTCCCTCGCGATGCCGCGACGAGCCTATGCAGCCTACTCAACATCAAGAACAGTCTTTTCCAAGCTGCTCCTCACCTCCAACACTCTTTGCAGCATGATAAATGCGGAGGCAAAGCGCGTTTCTACAGGCTTCAACAATGTGCGATTTATCTTCGTTCTGCGCTCACATTGTATAATGTTGGGCACTACCTATGACATGCAATTATTCCAACAAGCCAGCAGCAACATACACGTCACAATGCTTGCCTGTTCAAAGCCAGACCCTTGTAATGATTGGATGTGAATGTCACCAGGTGCTTGGCTTTCTTGATGACATTGGCAAAGTACGCCATCTTGCCTATGTTAGCCAGCAACAGATCGATGCAGTGCGCCGCGCATGCACCCCATGTGATGTGCTTGTATCCGGTGGTAAGGATGGAACCAGCAGCAACACAGACACTTGCACTATTGGTAACAATCTGCACTACATGCTCAACTCCCACCTGCATCATATCATGACATTTACTAATTTAGCATGCAATTGCATGCAATAGCTTCAAGCACCATAGCACAAACAAGCACATGCTTGCATGCACTTTTCACTTACCTTAATGGCCACTTCAATCTGTACCACATACTCGGCATCTCTGCAGTTCTCCATGTTTATTGTATAAAAAATTACAGCGCCACTAGGCTCAACTTGCAATACATTAAGCAATGGACGACTATTTACATCAATCCATCCATCGGTGGTGATAGTATAACCAATCCGAGCCACATGGGTGCGAAACTCTGCTAGCTGACCATCCACATTTGCTTTGTCGTTGTGAAGCAACTTTGTGCGCAGCTTCTGATACGTGGGTGGTGTATATGTTGGACTATATCGTGCTACAGACTTCAACGTCTTCTCGAAATGCTTGCTGAGTGATGGATTGAAAGGCAAACCGTCTGCAAAAAACATGCGCGCCACATCGGCATCTACTTGTGCCTTTTCTCAACGATTAAACAATTCAATGATGTGCGCACGCTGAGTGTTGTTGTTGCCACTCCCTGCTCCCTTACTCAAGTTGATAACAGTGCTGCCACCCACCATAGCAAAAGACACGTTTCTTCCTTACTGCACACATTGCATCTGCTGATGCCTGTCTAATCTTCTTGAAATGAGCCCTTATCTCATCAGGTATGAGCTTGCAAGCGGCTACCCCAACACCAAGTTTTCCTGCTAGATGTGCCCTAATGCGTGTGGTCCCCGCAACAAAGACCTTCTTGCAGTGCATGCATTTGACTTTTTGATGGTTGGGATTTGAGCAGCTTGCTGTGTTGAGCAAACTCATATGTTTCCACTCTTCTGACTTGTTGCTCGCCATGGCCTACATCATTAGCATGACATACCTCGATACCGTGCCAAGTGCAGCATTCATCTCCGTCAACTACTATGCATGTATGTGAGGGCAGTCAACAACAACAAGCAGTCACTTACAACAACGCTACCAACATGTTGCAGATAGTTACAGTCGCACGCATGATGGCCCACCTGCCCTATAGTAAGCCCTTTACTCATATTCTTGCTGCTCCGCCGCCTCCTCCTCCTCCTCCTCCGACGCCGCCGCCGCCGCCGCCGTTGCCGCCGCCGCCGCAAAGCCAAAATCACGCCAAGGCCCTGAGAACGGCGGGAAAACAAGAAATTCTAATAAGAATATGTATAACATAAAACCCAACCCTGAATGTGCGCATTTGGGCGCATGCAGTGCGTTTAGCGTTAAGTACGGTATAATACTTGTATTAAAATCTGGGGGGCGGCGCATTGTACAGCTAGGCTAATGACAACACACTCACCACCGACCCTGTTAGCCACGCACGCATACAAGCACGCTTATCACCTGAACGCAGCATGTTGGCAGGTGGTTAATGTCAAACACAATCCTCAGCAATCGCAGCAGCAGCCAAACACAGTCAACGACAGCCAGTGTGTACCGTACTGCTGTAAATTATTAGTCATGACGGCCTTCTGAACCTTTGGTTTGTTTTTCGTCACTGGCCCCAGTAGCCGTCACTTTGCGTTAATCTGGTTTGTAAGTATTTGTCAACAGCACGGGGAAATGCGTGGTACTGTACGGTACATGCAATATTTTTATTATAATGCAATGAATACAGTAATAGGCAGGGTAGTTTTCATGCAAACCCTAACTTAGAGTTTGCCGTTGTTTGTCGCGACTGCTGAACTATATAGGTATTTGTTTTTTGTCACTCCCACTTAGGCAATTTATATAAAAGAAGAGTCTAATACTCGTCCGTGAGGCTCGTTCTGTGCCTCACATTTGCTGTGCAATATATCGCGTATTTTTAACTGCACTACTTTGTAGCTCGTGCTGGGGTTAGAAATTCTTTGATAATATATGAATATTCGGGCTGCTCTGACATGTATTTCCTTCCTTTCTAACTGACATTGACGGTAGCAGTGAGAGCTACCGCAATACATGTCAGAGCAGGGGAGGGGGGCATGGGTGTGTCAGAAGGAGAAATCTGGCGTGAAGCAGTGGTTGTGTGTATTTGTATTGTGTGCTTAGGTGTGTGGTTGCATAATTGCCGTAATTGCCTGTTATATTGACACTGAAAAAGACAACAAAACAAGCAATTGCGCATGCTTGGGTCTTTATAAATGAATAACATTAAAGTATACAAGGGCCCGAGGGCCGAGATAATTGTAGTGAAAACGTGCAAATTATAAAGAGTCTAAACACAAGTAAAATTCCAACTTGGTTGTAACGGGAAGGTACATTAAATTACCACAATCCGACCATAAAAGCACCAAGTCTGTTATGGTCGAGTGGGCTGTGACATTGGTCATTGGAGCTTGAGACCCGGGTTCAATTCCTGCCTTGCACACGAATTCCGCGGTCGTTGTTTCTCGATCCAGTAACATCGTAAATAGTCATGGGTGTCATCATCAATGGGTCGCGACTTGCCTAATGGCAGTCGCGCCGGCGTTAGTCGGCGCGGCAGGACGCGACCTGTTTGTCGATGCGACCTGTGGGGCCGGCAGCAGCGTGCTACGCGCACGTAGATCGGTATGGGCCCAAATTGGCCGGTCCTTGGGTGGTGGGGCCGGTGACCGACCCCTGGGATGATTCTCCAGCTCATGGGAGCCAGCGGCCGAGGACGTCAGCGTTCTTAAGTGGGGGAATGTAACGGGACGGTATATTGAAATCCCACAAATCGACCATAAAAGCACTAAGTCTTTTATGGTCGAATTGTGGTAATTTCATGTATTTTCCCGTTACATTAGTAGTACTCACCAAAGGCATCACGAGCTTATGGTTTAGGAGTAGAGCTAACATGGGTGTCCGTGGGAGAGGTGGGAGGAAACAGTGTTGGAGGAAACAGTGTTGGAGGGTTGACCTGATGTCACAAGTGCCAATTTGAAGCAAAGCCATCAAACCGCTGATTGGAGGGTGGATGCCGAGCAGCAGCAGCAGCAGCATGAGGCGAGGAATGGTATGACGTATCTGGTAGGAATGTAAAGGAGGCCTCTGGGAGGGCTGGAGACGAACAGAAGAGCGAGTAGCAGCAACACGAGTAACACGAGTAAAGCATGTGCGCGTACGCGTGCGGCTAAAGACAAAAAAAGTAGTTAATAAAAGTAAATAGCAGCAGCAATGGCAACGATGCACGTGCGCGCATGCGTACATGTGTCGACTCACATGGGAATAGAAGTTCCTCGAGCGTGTGATTGCAGTGCTGGGAGCAAAACAATGGCACAGACCCTGCAGCACACCGCCTGACGTTCAAAGACCATAAATGGTTCGTGCCGCCGGACCGGGATTATCCCCTGCTAAATGAAATTGACGGACCATATATGGTCCATTTTCCATCAACAGTCGGAGCATGTATGGTCCAGATTTCACGCCATAGGTCCCCATGTCCCTTGGTACGCACCAATCAAAGTCCGGCCGATTGCTGTTGCGTTAGGACCAAGTATGGTTTGGCCAGCGGACTAGGGACCAAGTCGTATCATCAACAGATTCAGACATTACAAACCCGGCCTGCGGACCTTGGACCGAATTGGAATGCAATTGCAGCGAAAGTTGAGTCTTCTATAGTGGGGGGCACCGGCCACCCGGGACTTGCGGCGCACGAGGCCGCGTTGAACCCCGCGGCGTTAGTGAAATGATTAGGCAAGAACACGCATTGGGTCGGGTTCGACCTCATGACCTTTAGAGCACAAAGACGACGCCTCAACCACTAAGCCACAAGTGCACGTATTGGTAGGGACATTTGAGTTCTTAGGTTATAAACTTTATGACAATGTGCCGACAGCCGCTTGACAACTGTCGGTCGGCGGCGGTAATTGCTGATAGACAGTCGGCGATTATCACTACAATAGGCTTATAAATGCATACCTTTGGTAGGCCCATTGACTGCGCCTATACATTTATAAGCAGTTATGAATTTTACCAATATCAGTATACGGACGATGAATGGCATAGGGACAGCCGCAACTCGGCGGCTGTCAACTATCAATCGTCTATTACATTAATCTGAAACGCAATGAACAACACCAGTGTGTCCGTACCCAAGCACCGCACAACGGCTGTCAATACGCCGGTATATCCATCTAAGCTCTTTTAACGATATAGTTAGTAACCTTGCTATGGGTTCAACCGCTAAACGACAAGTTGTCATTCAAAAATGCCCGACATTGGGGCAAATTTGCGGCTGTCAACGAAACTAGCGGTGCGGCTGTTTGGGCGACAGATCGAACGGCCGATACCTATTGACGCCTAACCAATGAGAGGCAGGCAGGCCGCGCAGCCTGGGAGTCGCGGGTGCCGTATGTAACTGGGCCGTCGTGCGTGGTGCGCGTGTGATGTGTCTGGGTGCACTATGCCGGCCGGCCCAGTCACAACAAATCTCGCCGAATGATACGCGACGCGCGGCTTTGCAGCACAGCATATGGCGTCACTTGATCATATATCGTATGATGTGCTAGCATACGACATCATATGTCGCGATATGCTCAACAGCATATGTTGGATATCACACATATGGTATCCTGCGTGGAATGCGCTGCAGTTCAGGTCAATCAAACATGATTTTCGGTTCCGTCATATCAACTGAGGTTATCCGTCACATTTTAACTGAACTCTGCCAATCAAACACTTACGACATGCCATGCGACATCGCACCATATCGTTCCATATTATAACATGTGTTGTCACAACCGAAATATGCCGGCATATGATGTCATATGACGTAATATGGCGCGGCGTCGCTGGACATCGTGAGTTCCCTGTGCAACATGTTAACAGAGATTCAGTCAAACTGTGGTTCGTGCGTAATGTGTCCTGCGTATGATGGGATATCATACGCGCCCGGGCGATATGATCGATGACTACCACGGCCCGGAAACCAAGTCGCATGCAAGCTCTTGGACAGCAGTGACGCCAAGATTGTCGAGCTTAGCGGCCGCGTTGTTCGTTTGTGCATTGCGTCGTCTTCTTTCTCAGCGTCCATGGCGGGTTCTCGGCGTGTTGCCACCTTCGGAAATTACTTCGTCCGTTGCATCTATGGCTGCAACCTCACGGGCCTACAAAAAGGCTGGATCGCCAGAGTGGGAGTGCAAAATTTCAGGTCTCACCTTACTAGCAGTGTTCACAAGGACGCCTTCAATGCATTAACACGCCAACAGCAAGACGACTTGCTGAAGTACTGGTTGGATCTGGTGAGTCCTGCATGGTAGCATGCATTGTGCATGTTTGAATAGTAAACTGTTCCATAGCTTGAGAGTTTAACAATCCCAATGTCACTGTCAATTTACTTTGAGTGCATGTTGTTGTTTGCATGATGGCACATGGGATGGACTTATGTGGGATTGTAATCATCTATGTACTTGTTGCCACTTAGGGTCGGGCTGCAGTGGCACGACACAACTTCAATCCTACTGTGGGTGCCTTTATGCCAGTTGCTGGAACGTGGCCTTTGCAGCAACCAACCCCCCTGCCACCGTCGCTGCATGATGTTCTGCACCCTGTCGAAATCTTATACGATCCTAATCTTATTGAAGACTCCAATGCCAGTGCCTTGACGGTGCCCACAGGTATGTGAGTGCTTCGTGGTGACAGTAACGGTTTCATTGAATGCATGTATCCCAACAGGTCTTCGTGTGACTCCGTCTAAGCGCCGTAGGAACTTGTCTATGGCGCCTGATACTGATACTCCCACCACATCTTATGTCACTGACGCTGAAACAGGTGATTAATGTCATCGTTGCAGAGGTTCCCACCTGATCCGTGAACTATATGAACGCAGAGGAAGCAATGCCGCGGTTGCCAACTCACCAATTTACACCTGAGCTTATGCGTGCTACTATCGACACCTTCAGTGGCCACCTGACTCGTGAAGTACAAAACAACGCTCGTCTACAAAACGAAAGTAAGGGAAATTGTGGCATTGTTTTGACACACACCAATGATGGCATTGTTGGCAGATTTCAAACTAGTTGACGAGAACACAGTCCTTCGCAAGCGTAACCTGAAACAAGCAGAGCAGCTACGCCGCAACCAGACACAGTCTGATCCCCAGATCGCTGCAAAGCTGTTGAAAATGATCTGTGAAATCAATGGTCTGCGTGCAGGCCATGCTGCTGCAGAACAACGCTCTGCTGACCTGGAGCGTGCATTACACGAAGAGCGTGCTGAGCACGTTAAAATGACAGAAAGTGTCAAAAACGCAGACGCAGCAAGCATCGTGGGTTGACGCAAGCAGCTGACAGAAGTTCAGCGCAGGGCCACACAGTTGCAGCAACACAATGAGCGTAATGATGCAAGATTGGCGCGCCTGCAATGCCAGATTGGAGAAGCCAACCAGACAATTGCTGCACAAAAAAAGAAGGTGTGTGTTGCTGCACTGTTAGATTTTCCAGCAACTGACTTTCTGTTGTAGATCTCAGAGTTGACAAGCGTCCTGCGTCTTCAAACGGCAAACTGGCGATTTCGTGAGCGTGTTCCACCCAATGGCGTGCAGTTCGAGAGCTTCCAGCAGGAATTGGAAGTCACCAGAAAGGAGTTGGACAGCTTGGCAAAATACATGTTGAAAGAGATCGACCTTGACGGACAGGTACTGAACAATTACAATTATGACAATTATCAACAAATGCAACACTTTGGTGTTCATTGGTTGGTGTGCCAGGTATCGCTCCTCAATCGCAGAGATGTTAAAAGGCAGCTGCAACTGCAACTATACCAAACACTCTGGGAGAAGCTTTGTACCTACCTCTGCACAGTTGCCCCGTTGCTGCGTGAAGCAGCAACAACCGAAGAAATGCAGCAACATGTGCGCCAGGACTACAAGGGCAAGCGCGTGGTAGACAGTGAAGACAACACATGCGGGATCTGTTGCGAGCAGAAGCCAGTGGAAGTGTTGTTACCAATGCCATGTTGCGGAGCTACACTGTGCCGTCAGTGCTTGAAGAAGCTGCGCACAGGATCTCACCCTCAAGTTGAGTGTCCTTTCTGCCGCCGCTTTCAACTTATTTTTATGCAGCGCCCACCACGTGGTGCAGAGCTCCCCGATTTCCCTGTATATGAACTCAGCAGCAGTGACGATGATGAGGATGTTGACACACACAATACCGGTGCTGCTGGCGCTGGGCCTTCGCAGCCACCCCCCCCTGAGTAGACCTGTATCATGGAACCCGTTTAGCTCGTGTGTTAACATGACGCACAGGGAACTCACAATGTCCATTGACGTCGCGCGACATTCTGCCATATCTTGCTATATGACATCATATGTTGGCATATCAATCGCTGTGACACCATATGTTATGATATGGAATGGTATGGGGCAGTGTCGCATGACGAGTTCTTGCATACGTAGCATACGTACATTTATGAAGCTCACCACCAATATGCACCCATTGATTATATCGACACCAAAGCATGGTGTCACACAAACTGTCCAACACACATGGTGACCTACTCAAACAACAGCTAGTTTCACTCTTCTCTTTTTCTTATTGCCAAAACCGCTACCACTACGTCGGCGCGCCCAAAATGCTTTGAACCTCGCTGGGTTGCCTTCATCCATATTGTAACCTTTGCACCCTCGAGAGTCGTATTGGGCGATATACATAGCTTCTAACCAATCTATTCGCGCCTTGCAATGTCCTTTATCTAATACTTCCAACTGCACTTGCTCTTCAAAAGGTTTACTGCTATCTAAGTCAGGCAACATTTTCTTAGGCGGGTGTCTACGATGTTCCTTATAACGTCGACCTGGGTGGTTACTTTGACCGATATATACTTTCTGTGTTGCCACATGCGTCAACTTGTAGATAAACTTCACACCTGTGTTTATGGGTTGCGCACGTTTTTTGAGTTACGTGCAGAGGCGCGAATGTTGGTGTTGGCATTGATGCTGTTTCTTGCTGCCAAGGATCGCAGGATCATCTGGACCTCATCGTTTACCTGCAAAGAACAATGGTACCATGAATGATGCAGTACACATCCGAGATTGATGTTGAATATGGAACATATATGCGTAGCGAAGTAGAAGCAAGGAAACAGACCACGGGTACAGGATATGAACAAAGGGAGCCAATGCAACAACAGAAGTGTAACAAAAGATGGAGCGACTGCATGGGTTCTGGCTTGATGTGCCCATTGTTGTTGAACTCTGCTACGCAACCATAGCATTCTCACGCATCGCGACTAATCTTGGCAAGCACAGTAATCCCATCATCAACTTGGATAACCACACACCTCATTGGCAGCAACATTTGCTACTGGAGCTTCCCTTGGGTCTGCTTTGTTGATTTGCTCAATGATTTTTTCTGCCTTTCCTTGCGACATGAAACGCGCTGTCTCCCAGTTGCAAACTTTGCGAATGTGAACCAGCTCGAACACCTGTGAAACATCTGTTAACTACAGGTATTTGGCCAATGACCCAGTGTCACATTGATACATACCTGATTAGCGTAAATTGGCTCTGCATTATCAGGAAGCTCCGGGTTGTCCTTGCGCATCAGAGTGTCCCACAGCTTGTAAGCTACTTGGCGCTTCAGGTCATCAGCAATGTCGATGCCGAGCTTCCTGAGGTAGTAGATGCATGTTCCTACACATACTTGCATCAGTTAACACATGCACCACAGTGTGTCAGTGTACATTTTCCGCTTCTCACCAGTTGCAATAGAGTCCCCATGGTTTATGCGAAACTCTTGAGCTCTCTCTTTGGCAGGGCGAATTAACTTATCGGCCTCTGGCTTGGTGAATAGCCCCTCAAGCTTGTCGGGAGTGATTCCTGCTGAGTCACATGCTACCAGTTGTTTCGCTGTCAGCGGACGACCAGGCGCATCACCTCCAGAGCTACTGGTACGTAGACTCTTAGAGCCAGGTTCGTCATTGGAAATTTGAGCGTGGAGCCTCTCGAACAGGTCTTTTCCGTTAAAGTCCATGCTGTCAACCAGGTGCATTGTCAATGTAACGCTCGCCAACTAATGACTCACAGGTTCGAGATCAAACAGAGGCCAACTGAGCCACGTTGTTACCTGTGTCTGGCTGAGGTGACAGTTTCCGACGATGGGCAGGTGTCTGAGGCAGGTGATGCGACAGGCATGTATGCACAGTGCCCTGCGACTTGATGTTTCAACTGGTGTACATTTACAGCAGCGCTAGATATATTGCCAATGTATATCTGCGTGGCAAGGAAAAGGGTCTGTGTCGGCAGAACACCACGTGCTAAGCCATGCCGCCATGCGATTGGTCAGAAGAGTTGATGGGATGGAGGAGATGATTGCATACAAAGCATGGTTGGATGACGGGTGATACGGCAATCAACTGAATGTGCCATGTCATCAAACCGTACATGCGTACAGTGTGGTCATGAGATGCAGTTCATCTTACGCGATATGGTTCCATATCGTCGAACATGGAACCATATAACGCAATGTTTTGCAACATCGTTCATTCATGCACAAACATCATGCGATATCCGTTGATATCAAACAACGTTGCGCAACAGCGTACTATGAAGCCTAAAGCAATATCGTCCAACTTGGCAGCATGTAGTGCAATGTTGTGCAACATCGATCTAACATGCTCAAACACTCGCGATATGCGTCGATATCAAACAACGTTGCGCAACATCGTATCATATCGCCAAATGATGCAACATTTGTCACACCATTGCGCAACACTAACTGGACTTACCAATTATCAACGTCAATCCCCAGGAACGGGCGTCATCTTTTCAGGGCGCGGTAAACGCGTCAACCGTAAATAGGCCCTGTTTGTCACGCGCGACAACGCCACATACCACAATCCAGGAGCAAAAGCTTCCTGCATGTGGACAACAGTAGTTGATTGCAGCGTCGCACCGTGACACTTGTGCACTGTCATTGCATACGCTAGCTGCAAAGGAAACACAGCTTTGTAGTACGTTTTGCCTTGAAACGTTGCTGTTTGCTGTATTGTTCGGCGCATCCACATGGAGTCTGCCAAATGGTCAAGTGTAACTTGTATACTGCTCACATTACCTTTGTAGTATCTAAACTGCGTCACTGTTCCAAAGACCCATTGGCTACACCATCTTGCAGTGAAACGTTTTCTAAAACCAACACCTTTGCTCCCTTGGCGACTGAAGGTAATAAGTTGAACTTGGGCTTGTGAATCCGGTCGTATAGCTCGGGCACGTTCACTGCATTAGAAGTAATTTGTATTGGCACAATGGTATCGGCTGCAAAACGTTGTCTCACAATCATGCTGTTGAAAGCCAGTGTGTCTTGTACATGTGAACACAATATGGTTGCATCACTTGGTAACTGTTGTAAGTACTCCGAAGTGACCAGACAGCCACCTAATGCATCTGCTATCTCTGTTGAACTGGGTATGCCAGAACGAATCTGAATCATGTATTCAGCAAACAGAGGGTCTGAAGCATGACGCATTGAAAATGTTGCCTACGTAATGGCCACCTCTGTGATGCAGAAATATGGCATTTGTGGCAAACCTGCGATGTGTCTTGGACTTTGTGTCCACAAACTGCTGGCAGTTGCTTGTGGTCACCAACCAATACAACGCCGATTGTTTGTAGAAATTCTGGTCCATGAACTTGCTGTAAGCGCAGCATCACCAAGTCAAACAACCGCGATGTCATCATGGAAAACTCGTCAATAATAAATACTCGACAATGATGTAACAGTTTGTAAGCATCATCCATAGCAGTTACAAACCGGAGTTGCTGACCGTTGACAGGTATTGCGAAGTTGGAATGTACAGTTGAAGCTGATGAGCTGAGCCGCAAAGCCGCAGCGCCAGTTGTAGCACTGAGTAAAACAGGTATCCCAGCAACGCGCAACTTGTGAGTGATGAATTTGGTCAAAAATGTTTTGCCTGTTCCCGGACAACCAGATATCACATGTAAACCAACCGGTGTTGCAATGATACTACTTGCGGTGCGTTCTTGCTGGCTGGTCAAAGAGAGATTGTTCGCAAACGCAAACTCCTCAACATTCAATGTACCTTGAAACATTGGCGCCGATACATCTGAGTCCGTTGTCACAGTTGAAGCTGGAGATGAGATGCAGGATTGGATGATGAAGCTGTTGGATACTGCGTAGTAGGTTCTGGTGCAGTTTGACTGTCTGTCGGACCAGCTGCAGCTATAGACAAGGCATTAATAGCATTATCAGTGGTCTGCATCATGGCATTCATCATATGGTGAATCTTAACATCATTGTATAGATGACGTTCGGCATAGCGCGTGACATGTGTCAACAAACTGCGGTTTGTGTTGTTAATGAAACCCCGCAACACACATTCTTCATAGTAAGTGCGTGATTGGTTGTTCAAAGAAATCAAATCAACTTCAGAGCGAAAAGTAACCCGCTGAAGAAGTAAATTGAAACAAAACCCTTCAGCTGTGTACAGGATGGTAATCCGTGAATCTGATGATGCGCGGGACAGCTAACTCATAAACGAATGCATTCAGTCTGTCTCTTTGAGTACGCACAGTGTTATGTGGCACAGAGTCTCCATCTCGGTGCATATACTGTCGAAAGTAGTTGTACATTGTGACTCTTTCTACCTCGTCAGGCCTGACACAATAACGATGAATGGGATGCACAATTACTGTCCGTGCACGACTGTTCACTATGCGAAAACGATTGTTAAGCAAACGCGTGTCAACATATGTTACATTGGACGACATTTGCATGATGGGAATATCTAAACATATCAAAGCAGCTTCAACTGGAGCAATGGGTTTGGACAAGTACATTGTGTTCAATATGCGCAATTCGTTAACAGTCAATCCTTGCAAACCGAGTGCATTGATGTCTAATGCATCATCAAAAGTGCCACAAGGTTCCATTTTAGTTGTGTACTTGACTAAATACTTGCTCCAATGACTGTCAGTGACTTGCAACACATTACAATGAGCACCCCACTAATAAAAGCACTTGATGTGTGGGAACAACATTGCGGTCACAAGTGCGTGGTCTGTAATAATCGTACCTGCGCGTTTTCGTGTTGAACTGAGGTCGACGATCTGGTTGTACGGGATACGGAAAGCCCATGTCGCACTTGTTATCAAATGCTCTGCAGCCACTGCCAAAATCAGAACACTTGTGCGTTTGCTTGCGTACAACATATTCATAAAGGACTCGCAGTTTAGAATCAGTTGGTACAATTATTTGCTGATTTGCATGGTCAAAATCTCCGGGGATAAACGCAGTGATTTCACTGCAAACTCGTTTAATATCGTCGGGATGTAACCACAACATAACATGTGCATGCAAAGATCCACGGTGTTGTGTTTCATACCTGATAACATAGTGCATCACACGTCCAAGGATATCCTTTTGCATGATATATTCTTCAAAGAAGGTGCTGAACCGATGATGAAACAAACGTGCGCACTCCACAGGGGCATCGCGCCAACCAAGTTGCGTGGAGACATTGTGGAGAACATTCTGCAAATCAATGATCTTAGGGAATTTGGTACTAGACACTTCATCTGCAGTTATGGTGACAAAGAGATGAGGCATACCCCAATGCTCAACCAGACACAGCAGCTCACTTAACTTTTGTCGATGCCAACTCGGAGATCCAATGATGTCACCAGGGACACGAAATTTTACAGCGTTTTTGATGGCATCATTGATTGTGGCAGTAGGTCGTTGTTTGAGGAACTTTTCAATATCAGCGTCCACAGCAACTTCGCGGCACTTTCTGACTGTAAGAAGTGATTGACGGATTTGGTACATCAACAGCAAATAAGGCTTGTACAATGTGAAAACTGAGAACGATTGTGTAAGACGGAACTTGACATAGTCTGACAGTCTGCTGTACACGTTACCATCAAAGAACCCACGATTGTGCGGAAACAACATGGGAAACAGAGCAGACTCAACAGTTAAACCAGGAATATTGTACACACCACCTGTATCCATGTGTATCAAAAGAGGAACACAAGGCTCACGCAGCGACATATGTCCAACGCGCAACATGGTGTCCACTGTGACTTCAACTGTGCTGCGCGAAGGAAATGGCAACAAGGTGGTTAAAACGTATGTGTATGCTGATTCACCAGCAATGTTCAAAGGATTACGATCCTGTGCACGAGACACAATGCTACGAATAGTAGATGAACCGACAGTGGGGATGCCGTCAGAACCAAATGGTTGTTCTGCCAAGGTCTGATATTTCTGAACCAGAGTGTTGGACGATAATAGCTCGCTCAACAACTCCAGCAACAAGATGGCATGTTGGTTCTGATGTGTAAACTCATCCCAAGTGATAAACGGACCGTTAATCATATTCAACTGCTGAATTTGGCCCGAAGTGAAACTGTATGAGTTATATAAGTCGCAAAGCGCCATGGACGTGTTAACAAGGGACAACATCTGCACTACCATTGGATGTATCTCCAACAACTTGCGAATGTACACTGCGCTGTGTAATACAATGTAACTGGAACGCTCCGACCCGTGACTACATCGATGGCATTGGTAGTAATCACTATCACACTTGGTATAATTGGACATAAAAACATTAGCCAAATCATATGGTGCAACGGTGGATACTGATCGTCGATACATTGGAAGATAAGTAGCAGCAGCAGTAAAACTGTACATGCCCGCACAAAGAACAACATTGCATTCGCGTGACAAACTTACGTTGTGCATCTTGCCAACAGGAAAGCAAATCATTGCAGTCGTCCCACAATTCGCAATGCTGAGACAAATCGCAATGTTGCTCATAAGTCATAGCGGATGACGAAACAACACACCAGGAACATATCAACCGCCCTGGCATTTGTCGCCATCCAAAAGAACCATCTCGGCACAGTCTTGAGGGCGTGCAAAGGTGCAAATCCACATGCACAATATCTCTGATGTGTAGTAAAATTTTGCGATATGATTACATATGCGGCGATATGGTGCAACATGGTGTTATATGATTACATGTGCGGCGATATGGTGCAACATGGTGCCATGTGATTAGCAAATGCTATTAAGTGTTTCAAAACTTAATAATCAACGTAACGTTCACGCCACGGTACGTGCTGCGATTCTTAGTAAATAATGCCGAGGTTACGACCATCAAAATAATGCTAACCTGAATTACCTTAACATTAAGATTCAACTAAACGAAAAATCGCATCGTTAGGCCACCATTTGGTCACGCATGAGATTGATCAAATGGGATCGCAACGGTGACAACAGCCAGTTGCTCAAAAAGGCAGCAAAATGGCCAATCATTGCAAAGATGCGTAAAAAAATGCTGAAAAATAACTCAGCGGCAACCGCTTACCAACGGCGACCCAAATTGCTAGGGATTTGGTGCAATTGCGGCACAGTTAGTGGTTAAAACGGCCGCATTTTTGGCGGTACGAGGTCGGGGCAGGCCCCATACCCTAAAGACATGCCGCCACTACTCACCCTTGTTCTAACTAATCCACTCTACCCTTTAACGCTAATTGATTACACGCTATAGTTACTGCGTCATCAAACATGGTCAACAGCCGAATCAGTGTATTTGGTCGGGCTGTCGATAAATGTGTGGCCGCAAAAGGTGTCATGGGCTTTGAGTGACTAAGGCTATAAACTTATATTGGATTCGTTGTTGCTTGCGCTTTGGTACAAACCGACACACACATTATCAATACAACTTACACAACATATATGTAATGTCTGTCGTATGACAGTCACTATGTATCATAATTATACAAACATGAAGTTATTACCTTAATGACATACGCGCTTTGGATCGATTAAAGTGTTCTATCGACATGTAAATGCAATTTACGCCGTTATTTGCCTATCTAATGTGCGTTGATGAATATATATAACAAAATCTTATACGTGTACAAATAAGTATATTATGTTGATAACTTAAACAAGCAATCCTGACGTATTGAATGTAGGCACAGCCGCATTACATGGACAGCCATTGATTAAGGGGCTTAAGTGTGATTTATTGACAGCCCGGTTGTCAACTTGACAGCCGCCGACCATTTGCGGCTGTCTATGTGTCGCAAAATGTCCACCGACAATCGGTGCGGCCTGCTATTAAACATAACATGTACTGTTGTACAATTATACAATTGCGTCGCTGCATGCATGCATGCAGTCCATCTCAATCAATCGAAATCGATTAGTAATTGGCCGGCTGTTCTTCGAATCCTCTAATCGATCTCTCTTCTCCATAATAGATTTCGATTAGAAGCTAATCCAAATCCATTACCTAATCGTTAAAGTACTCTCTATTGAAGATCATCAATAGCTGCTACGGGAGGAGAATATTAATTAACTCTTACCAAGTGCATCGATTTTTACAAGCCGTTTAACATGTAGGCAGCATAGCAGCTATTGATTACCAGTAGCACGCTATGCTGCTGGTTGCAGCCGCTAATCGATTCTCTGTACATTACCTGCCGCTACATAACTTATGTTACTGTAACATAAGTTATGTGCCTAGTCATGACAAAGCGTTTATGGTTAGGTACGAACCATGCAAAGTCACCGGTCCAAACCGTATCGTATAAGGCGCTGCACGGTCCGCCATAGCAGGACCCCAGGGCCACGGCACCGCACTGGTCCTTGTGCAAGAACCAGCGTCATGTACTAATCCGTGCCGCATCATATCTGGTGCGGCACGGACCATGCGAGGTGCAAAACTGCGCGCCAAGCATTGAGGCCCAAAAAGAACCATGGATGGTCCGGGCCCCGCGGACCAGGTACTCGTTGTCCGCGGGGCACGGACCATGTATGGCCCGCGGGGTCCGTGGAAAGGCCATGCATGGTCCTTGAACATCAAGCCGTGTGCAGCTGAAGGAGAACACAAAAAAGATGGCTTGGAGGAAGCACGCGATGGGGGAGGTGCAGAAGGCAGTGAAGGATTAGGAGCAGAAGGAGGAGCTACCGAAGGAGGAGGAGCAGAAGGACACACAGGAACGTACAAATGATGAGGAGACGTAGCAGAGTTGCATGGCGAGTGAGGGGATTGCATGCTTGAAGGGATATGAGCAGGCGGAGGCATTGTGAGATGAGAAGGAGCAGGAGTAGGTGGTGGTGGAGGCCACACCGAAAGCCCAACACTGACAGAGGGGGGAGGCGGGAAGGGAAACATGTGCTGCTGACCAGCAGAAGCGTAGTTTGTTGTGTGGTTGCCGCCGTCAGCGTAGTCGTCACCAACAAACGATCTGCCTGTACACAAATAGAAAGACATTACAAGCGAATCACAATAATAAAATATATACTCTTTTTGAGATATAATATACCCTTTAAAGAATATATGTATTATGTGGTAGTAAGACATCAGAGGCAAAGACTCACCCAAAGTCCCTTAAGGATGCATGGGTGCAAAGGTGAGTATGAAGCAGGGGAGGTAGGGAAGGGAGACGGTTGTTGCCAATGAGGCGAAGGGGGAGCATGCACACGTTTAAAGGGCTGCATCGATGGGCAATATGTACTTGACAAGGCAAACAAGTTACAAACATAGTAGACTGATAACAATATCAATGAACAAAGACTAGCAGTTATCTTGAGCTGGTGGCAATGTGACATTTGGCAACACGGCAGACAATGGAGTCGCGATCCACGAGTGCGGGTGACAACATATTGATGGGGCTGCAACACCGGTTGTTGCATCCACGATCGCCGCAAAAGAAACAGCACCACTGCCGTCTACCAACAAACACACATTAGCATGCTGAATGTTGCACTATTTAGAATGCATATTGCAACATATAAACCTGGTGGGAGGGACTCTGGAGCTCTGGAGCGGACAAGTGATGTCCCCGTGCTGGTAAGCAAAGAAGCCGATGCAGGCTGATGATGAAAGTTGGAAGGAGTGGGTGCCTTCAAGGCTAAGTTAGCAGCTGGTACACTTGGCTTCGTGACCCAGCTACGGTGTCATCATCATCGCTGTCAGCGTTGTTTTCGCAGTCTTTTTTTTTTATCCAATGCAGGATCCGCATACCATCAATGAGGATCTACATCTTCGGTGTTGGTGCTGGTGCTGATAGCTTGCTACATCATCTTATCTCTGTAGTCACCTTGGCCGAAAAGAACCCTGTTCACCAGGGTTTTCGCCTTCAACACCTGTATTGCCGACCGCCTGCGAGACAAGCAAATGAAAAGCAAACGGGGCAAAGCAACAACTGAACATGCAACAAGCAGCAACAGAGCCTTGAGGGGCGAGTGTATAAATGCCACATATGCGGACAGGGGCTGTAAACCATGCGGTTCCTGCAATGTTGCGATGACACGAATAAAACATAAAACAGAAGTTACGTTTTGTAGGTGAGCATGGACATGACGAAGCGGTGTTCAGTGTATGCCACGACCTCCGTAGCAGTAAAACCCTGCTTGATCATGATACTGGTGACAGTACCATGCCCAGCTTCATCAATGGTTGTGTGGGGAATCATGCATTTATTTGTAATACGTGGAACAACTTCACCAATTCTGTTTTCCCCCATGCATTGAGCTTTCAACCTACAAGCACAAAGAACAAACAATCAGCACATAAGTAATTACTATGTATGTTTATAAACAACACACGACAAACAATATGTGTCCACTTACTCAGCAACAAAGCCGCCACTGAGATGCATCTTTGCACTAACCAGGAACTAAGGCTTGCTCACCTCGGCTTGCATGCGCATCACTTTGTACATTTGCACTTGGTGAACCACGCGACGTCTTTAAAATTAGCAAATACCACTTGCGTCTTGCACTGCACGTTAGGACGTGCCATTAACACTTGATGGTTTTTTGTTGGGTCTGCTGGGCCGGTACCGTAAGCACATGCCAGGATGCTTGAGGTTGACAAACCTGATACCAACATCAAACATTTATGGTGAAAAGAGCAAGTTGATGACACAGCAATAGAAAGCCACAACAATAACATAATCTAGCACTAACATACTTAGCGTGAGCTCTTCGTCAAGAAGACGATAGAGGAATTGACGGCCCCCACCGCTAAAAGCCACCAACAAATAGTAGGCGACTTGTCATTAAAGATGTCCGCATTGGTGTCGGCAGCCAACCAGTACTCGCATTCATGTATAATGCTCTTGGAGATAATAAGCTGCCAATGCTGCATTTGCTCAGCAAGACCTTGATTAGCAGACTGCTCAACCTTACGATTGCCAACATTCAGAAAGAGAAGAAATATCGGATCAGAGCGGATTTTCAGCACAGGGTATGTTGTCCCGTTGATAATGTTCTAGTTGACTGTGAATCTCCGCAAACCACAGCAACCAAGTTTGCATATGCAGTCACACAATACACATACATACACCTTTCCCTTGCAATAGTGGACAAGTGCATTCGCGTAGGTCTTCAAAGTGCCAATCCTTAACAAGCTGAAACCATCGACACGCTCCGAACTGCAAGTGCATGGCAAAGTTAGTGCATTATTATACAACACAAGCCAGGCAACAATCCGTGCCATAATTAGGTTCAGAAGTATGGGTTGAGGTCTTTCTTATGTGTAAAACTTGGTTCACCAGTCAGCAGAATATCCAATTCTTGAATGATCGCTGCTTGATCACTTGTCACGGGACGACTTGATAACGCCACAATGGCCACGAAACACACTTCGTGCTTTTGTCGCCTAGTGTTTCGTTACATCACTGCTTGATCGCTGCTTACGATACCTAACAGCATAAGGAAGTCATTAATTATCAACACAACAATTAAATACACTTACGGCTTACATGTTGGAGCGCCCAACCACACCGCAATTGATTGCCTTTGTGTTCTTGGCTACTTTACCAACCCTTTAATAGGCTAGTTTTTCAGCAGACAGCATACGCAAAGCCTTAGACGAGCTGGCATTGGATGTACAAGCAGAAGCAGCAAGGCTTGCGCTCGCGTTTGGGCTTTTGAGCAGGCACGGATGCAACAGGTGCATAACGTTCAGACGTCGCAGCAGCAGATGAAGCACGACCACCCGCAGATTCTATTGGTAACTGTGTCGCACATGCTGATAGATATGGAACATCTGCAGTAAGTGGTTGTACTTGCAGGTGTTGGGGTGGAAGTTGCGGGGGGTGGGTTGACGGATGGGATGCAAGAACATAAGGCCGAGGAGGCTGGTTAGAAGATGAAGGGTGCTGACTGCGAGGGCCTGAAGGGAATGTGGGATGGGAAACATAGCCAGAACTTGCCTGGTTGACACGCGCTGTAAGCACACCAACTGCAACTTGCGAGATACATATTTGGCAATCAAAGCAAACAGGAATGCAACTGACAATGATGCTAAGTTATCGACCTAACAATTGTTGTGAACAGCAGGAAGTTCGGCTAAAAGTAGTTGAGAGAAAGGAGCCCTCCCGGGAGAGTCCAACCCCAAAGCAAGCTGTGTAAGCAGGCAAATTTCATCAAGCTTCTCTTTTTCGTTTTGAATGACACTTTGTAATAGATACAGGTGTTACACACCAACAGCAAACAGAAATACAAGCTTGGTAAGAGTGTGAGATGTACATGTAGAGAAAGACATGTAGAGAACCAGATGGCAGATGGCAGGTTGGCTTGCACAGTAGGGTCTCGAAAAGGATTAAGACCGCGATTGAAACCATTGGGCAAAATACACGTATTGTCATTGGGTTTTTAAATATGAAATAAAGTAGGAAAGAACTAAAAGGCATGTAAACAGCAAGCAAGCAAGCAACCACATCATAAGCAATCGGCCGGGCAAGCAGATGCAGAAGCAAACAAGTATACCAGTTACTCCAAAAATAATAAGTTGAAAGCCAGCCAACATACACAAGTCACACCAGACAACGTATACAGACAACAAGCCAACAAGCAAGCAACTAGACATAGAATTAAATAAAGTCCAAATTAGCAAGCAGAGGTAGAAACAAGTGAATAATAAGCAATTAAGTGGAATTTACATTGAAAAGGTCGACCCAAAAGTTGCCAGAGGGACGATAAGGGGAACTAGGAAGAGGAAGGCCGAAGGCAGGAACGTTGTCGGTATCCGCCGGAGCATCGCCGTTCGTTATTATAGCTCATGGGACGTCATGGTTCATGCAGCCATGCCGACTGCCCCAAACAACACCACTGCCTACTCAAACTCCTCAAAAAGTGCAACAGGAGATCAAGTAACAGGCTAGCCCATCCCCACCCCGATCACTCAAGGGGACGTACCAGGTCAAGGGGCAAGAGCAAGCATTACCTGCGCCCTTTCCCCCACGTCGCCCCCGCCGTTGCTGATGCTGCCACCAAAATCGTAGCAGTAGTTGGCTGCAAACCTGCTCGGGGTAGAACGGCGGTCAACATGAAAACTTTAAATGCATAACAAAAGCTGTTAGAGCAGAGAAACGAATTGTGAAAGGTAATTAGTGTTTGGAATAAACTGGAACCAAACGCTCACGTGCAAATAAACGCTGTACATAAACCGCCATGCACCATAGTTAATGCATTGGCTAAACCTAACTCATTTGCTATGCCTAACCACACTCGTCGTGCTTATCGTTTAAAATTCAGCGGCAATTGTGCACGTTGCACTTTGCCCGCGCAGAGTCAAACGGTACGCATCACATGACGCGTCACTCGGTTTAGGGTTGTGGGTACCGAGATGGTGCCCGGCGCTGAATGAGTGATTAAGCTGCGTGGCCCAATTATAAGACAGTGAAGAAAGACCATGCGCGAGGGCTGTCCAATGAAGGACGGCATCGAGGTGTTGCATCGATGAACGCTAAACGACAATGTGATTGAGACAATGTTGGTTATTGATTAATGTTAACGGCATAATAAAGCAGGTAGCCACGAGTCTTACCACAAAAAATGACTGTGTTACTGGGGAAGATGCCCTGCTGTGGCTATCACCAGCATATGGTAGTTGCATAATTCACCGAATGGTGGTTGATATGTTCAGTTATCACTGCATGCTAGGTGGATAAGATTAGTGACAAGGGTATAAAAACGGCTCAACGGCTCAGTTGTAAGCGGCCGAGGAGTCCGCCTCGTCTACAAGCATACTTAATACAAAAATGATCTCCGACTTGTGGACAACTTAATGCATGGGGGCTTGTCCTAACGTGCGCAGGCACCAACAGTCGTGGGAGAGACGCGGGAGTGACTGCGCCACTACCGGTCACCCACCGGCTTCTCACAGGACGACTAAAGACTCGTACGATATCGCCCTCGAGCCGATTTAATTTGCCGGATAATAGCCTCTCCCTCCGCTCGACGCGTAAAAAAGGCTCTTGGGTAATGTCCTCTACGCACATTGTGTAGCAGTACGGTGTGCTGGGTAGGCAGCTACCCAGTACACCGTGTCTGGGCGGGCGGATACACGGGGGGGGGAGTGATAGCAGCCTTCACGCAGTCGTTGCCAGCTGGCGTTGGCCGTGTGCCTTCGCCATGCATAGTACTCGTCGTCGCTAACGTCGCTAACGTCGCTAACGACGAGGATGCCGTCATGCAGTACAGTGTCATGCCAGCGGCTACAGCCTCCTGCGTCATCACCTACCAGCTTCTGCTTTGAATCTGCTGCTGTGTTGTCAGTCCAGCACCCGCTGCTGCTAACAGATGGTTACATCAGGCCCCTACCTAGCCCTCTGATGTAAGTATAAATTGCTTGCTGCCAATCAGCCTGGCCTGGCCGGAATGTGAACACGCATTGGCATATGCACTGATATGATATGCTGCACAGTGCTTGCCCAAGTCGCACCGCTGATTACAGTGCAAGGCCGCCGCACTTGGTGTAACGCCTCCGTTTTCTGCCTGCCAGCAACAGTAGCACCAGCAAGTTACCGTTTACATTACCGTTTACATTCTGTAATCAGCGTACAGAATGCGTGACCAGTCCCATCGTGCTGGGCGGCGGCGGTGAGGAGAAAGCGGAGGACGAGGAGGTGGTGGTTTCAAGGGGTTGTGAGGTTTGTTGTCTTGCTCAGGCTGCGTTGGAGCGGAACAAGCACTGGTGCAGGGCCTGCAGCTCCACTGTGCCTAGCAAAAACGACGTAGCAGGCAAGCTTGCCTAGAGACATGGCCGCCGACGAGCCTGTTGCCATGGGTTGGAGCGAGCTCCCCGCGGACAGCTTGGAGACCATTGCCTTGAAAGCTGGGCCACGCGCAGCAGCAGTCATGGCGTGTGTGTGCAAGTAAGTGCCAGCGGCTTGTGTGTACCGTACGGCTGGTCAGACGGAGTGAAAGGACGTCTAATATGTGATTTGAGCAGCCGGTAATCTCACAACTAGAAACCTGCATGCTGTGTGGGATCCGACGTATGGTCGTGTTGCTGCAGCCATGTGTGGAGGCTGTCGTCATGACTTGGCTGGAGTCCATGGTCGCAGTTACATGTGCTAGGAGTCCCATCCAAGCTGTTGTTATGCTGTATCGACACAGAATCAACTGCAATGGTTGCTTGATAGTGGTGTAATAGTAGTGCAGCCTCCTTGATGGCTAGTGTTGGCTCAGCATTCAACGGATGCATGTTCTGAACAGCCGGCTGGGAGGCGGATGGTTGGTTGGCTGACGTGTGATTGCTGAAGTTGCAGCTGATTGCTACAACAGCGCGTGCTGGACTGAACTAGTGACTGCCAGATGTTGTATACCGCCACTGAGGTCCTGCCATTGCTTGCAGGCATTGGGCTGCAGAATACAAGCAGCAAGAGGACGTCTGGCGTCGTTCTTGCGAGAGAGACTTTCCGCTTCATGCCGAGCTGAAGAAGCTGAACCCGGCAAGCTGGCGTGCGGTGTATTGCAGTGCCAGGGACTGGCCAAATGACCATAGCTTGCAGCGCGAACATCGTTTGCTGGAAAACTGCTGTTTGCCAGAGGTGTTTCCAATAATGGATCTGAGGCAGTACAGATCGGTGGGAGTATGTGTCTGTGGCGAGCGCGTGGTTTCATTGCTGCAAGGCCAGTTTGAGCTGGGTGCGCCAGTACGACACCTCTTCCATGTCTGGCAACTGGCTGACAACACTTGCACCTTCTTCATCCCTGACTCGGGCACTGTCATTCCGTCCTGTTGGCCTCATCCTCGTCCACAGCTGTATTGGGATGGCCAGCTGTTGCAGCTCAGTACCCTTGAGCCACTCCGGAACGGTTCAGTATCTCGATGGGACATTGTAAAGGGAAAATGCATGTCCTTGCAGTTATTTCCAAGGCTGTCCAACCTCCAAGTGTATGGGGACATGCTATGTGCTAGGTGCTCAACGGGGCTTGGTCTGTACAAGTTCCTTGATGGGACATGGCAGGTTAGTAGCAGATGGCCTGCGGACCGAGTGACACGGTGGTTGCATGGACGTTGCTGCCTGGCTCAAAATGGAGCTGCATTGGAGCTGGCGTGGGTATCTGGTCGTAGGCTTCGCGTGCATGATGTGACGCACAACCTGGACTTTGATGATGACGAACGTGTTGAAGACTACACCAATAGCACGGGCGACTTAGGCCTGCTGCTGACCACGCATTTCGTTCAAAAGTTGGTGCTGTTGCCTACCGCTGTTGTCGTTGTGTTGATATGTCGGAAACTGACTCGAATGCGAAGCAGCGCACGAGTTCTTGTGCACTCGAGGCCCTCGTTGGGATGCATCGCCGACATCTCCGTGCCAGAAATAGGCAGCTGGACTATTGATGTAGCGAGTGGAAGTGCTGAGCTCGCAATCTTGTATGAGGTTCGGGTGGCAGCTGAACAAGGCCTGCTGCTATGTAATACGATTACCGGCAAGGTGAGATGGCTTTGGTTCGACTCACAAGCGAAAGTCAAGGTGTCACCTGTAGCCCAGCGTCTTTGCTTTAGTGCTGGTCATGAATACAACCTGTACCAAGTTGCATTGCAAGTCGGTTCTGTTATTATGCAAGACACAGTGAGTTTGAATACTTTTGTAGTTTGCACGGTGTAAACACAGCGTAGGTTCACAGTCCATTGTACTATCTTGAATGCAACGCATGTGACGACATTATGTATCTGCAAACATGTGAATGTGGAAGATTGAAATACATCGTGATTGAACTTCTTGTCTATATGCGGATTAACATGCATGCTGAGAAATCAATTATCATCCGGTGAGACTACTACTTCATAAGCAAGTGCCAGAGTGTCAAGCAAGCGCGCATAGGATCCCAAAGTAGTCCACATGATGCCATGCTATGCCATATTTCACATGTGGGTTATTATTCCGGGAAGGTTTGCCGTGAACGTGCTCACGCATTAGGGCTGGCCCAAGCCCTTGGTGTGTTGTGCTATGCTATGCACACGTGCAGTTACAGCTGCGTGGCAGGTATTACAACAACTGCGAGTTGTTGAGGGGACTAGGGGTAGTGGAGTGGGCTAGCATAGGCACATAGCCTGGTGGTGTAATAGAATGCTACTAGCATTCTAGCCATCAGCACATACAGTGTATGTGCTGATGGCTGCGGGCATGCGCACTGATCATCAGTGGCATGCAGTAACAGAGTGCGCATATCCACTTTGATCATGTATGTCCGAGCACCCCGTACACACCAACATCATCACTTACCCACATCCATAGTCAAGCAACATGCTTCACATAAAAACATTCATAGCCGAGCCCTTCGAGCCAACCCCACCCTCAACCCCATGATCACCTATCACAGTGTTGCTCTACTTGACTTGAGTTAGGCAAACACATATACGCATGCACACGTTGCATCATTGACGATCATGGCTGCCGTTGTAACTGCCGTTACCATTGTACAAAGTACGATAACACACTTGGCAAGGCCTGCAGGCAAAAATACTCAACACAGGCCGGCCTTACACAAGGACATAAGACCAGCAGCAAGGCCATATGGCGGCGCTGTCAATGTCCACAGGACACACAGCACTGCACTCCGCCCCGCCCACCCCCTTCCCTCCCCTGCTCTATTGCTGCTGTGGACCTGCGTAGTTGAAGAGGGACTGATAGTACCCTCTGTTGCAACATGTTGGTTGGTCGTGTGTGCTACCTGCTCAAAATCACATCCCTACCTGCCCACTATCCCGCCTAAATTTGCACATAGCACACTAGTGCACTTAGTTGCAGCCCCTAGTGTAATGGAGTTGGTCTTCGTGGTTGTTGTCTTGCTGCTTTTATGCATGGCCGTGTGCATGAATGTGTGCATATGCTTTGCCGTGGTGCTATGCTGGTGCGTGCTTGTGGGAACTGTGAAAGCATTGGGTGAGTCGCATGCTAGCTGAGCGCGCCCGTCTTAGGCATGCGCGGTGAGGCTGAGATTGTGTGAATGTAAACTTTAGTGTTTGACTTTTCCTGCAGTGTGTGCACATGCTTGCGTGTGCTCATGTTTGCTTGTGATTTTTGTTTGCGGGCCCTGTTGCCATGTGCATGAAATACCCGATCTTATACCATATGCATGTACATGCATATGCACGAGCTCGTTAGGCAATACTGGTACGATTGCATGTATGCGCCCGGTAATACACTCGTTGATGTGTCAATCAACTGACATCATCATTGACCTTATAATAAAAGCAATTGAACTTTAACAATGTAAAGGAGGGGTGCTACGGCCCCCTCAAATCCTCTACGCCAACATCGCCGGCAGGCAGGCCATCGACACCGCCGCCGCCAGGGGCAATTGCCGGAGCAGAAGATCCCCTGGCTATGGCGGCCGCTGCGTTAGCAGTGTCGCCATACAGCTGGTATCGACACCAGACTCATGTCTCGTGTTGATATCAGTGTTACAGATATGTCAACCACCCTCGCATGCCAGTCCTCCTCGAGCATGCCTACATCCAGCCCCAAGCCCGAGCTACCAGCATGAAGACCGCGCGCGCCCCAGCCTACTGCTACTTCATACTTCATGTAGCATATAGCTAGGGCTACTCTACAGACCACTCTGTATGAACCGCGCGTAGCTGATCAGTTAGGAATCTGTTATCAGCTCATGTGCTATATCGAGTCTTAGAGGATTTTCGTAGTGGCATACGGCATCGATGTGACCGTTGGCCTAGTGCCCGCGTGGCACTGCACAGTTATAGTTTGACATATATAAGTAGGAAGTCATGTCACTAGACTTGTTGGTGACATTGTGAATGAGTACTAAGAGTAGAGACTCCGACTTTAAGAGCTTGTGAAGCAACTTGAACTGGAAGCACACCGTGCCGGTTCTCAAGAACTGCCTTACTGCGTGAGACACAGTGTATGCTCTTGTGCGCTATGTTTGTCGTTGCTGTGAGCTTAGCGGTGGTGTGTTTGCTGCATCAGTTAGGACATAGCATCTCTGAGCTGCTTGTTCATTCACCTCACTTAACAGTGTAACACATCATCCACTCACGCAAAAAAATGTGTATACAGCACTACCTATCGTAGTGGCTTGTTTACTCATAGTGTCACCCTTTTTGCTCAAGTGAGTGCGTCGCATTCTGCATCAGATAGTGCAGTCTGTATCCGGGGATACATCTCTGTGCATTCGTAATCACTGTTATCACATAGTGCGCAAACAAGCACTAGTGTGGTGAGTGGTAGCAGCATCAAAACAGACAATATAGCACAAACACTCTACCCTGCATACACTGTCACATGTGGACTAGCTGTATGAGCAGGCCCACCCCGTTCTGTTGAAGATATTCCTACATCCAGGCGGACGGTCAGCTTTCCCTCTGTATAGGAATGACCGCGAGAAGGCTCTAGGCGAGGACTCGAGTCCGGAGTCTGGCGACTTCCGGGCTTGCACGAGAATCGTCATAACTCGGTGATTACTGCACCGATTTAGGCGTTCAAGAGCTCAGTAAATAGCCCTTAAAAGTAGCTACAAGATGTATTTTATAACGCAGCAATCAAGTAAGTGTAGCGAACGTGGTAGCTTCTAAAGTAGACAGGTGTATTCTTGGCGGGTATAAAACCCGCGGACATGATGGCAATAGATGGTCTTGGTCTTGTTGTTGCAGCCTCTTGGCGTTGATGTTGGGTGGCGTGCACACATGTGCATGTGTAGGTTTTTCAACGTATCTCAATAATGCCTTCTTGTCAATGTAGCATTGTTGCTTGTCGCAACAGGGCAGTGCGAAGTTGTTGTTCTCCGACTGAGCCTGCTCCATCCCGTTGTGTACACTCCTGTGGTGTGAGGTAGCCTCTTCCTGGATCCCGTTGATCGTCCGGCAAGTCTTCCAACAAGGTGGGTAGCAGCGGGGGGATCACCCCCCTGGTTTGTTGGGCCAGCGCCAGCGCCTGGTCAATGTTGGGCTCAACGATGAAAGGTGTCGTGCTGGACGATAAGCCAGTAATTGTCGGTTGAAGAACGGAAGCGCGAGCAGCAGCAAGGGCTGGCGCACTGCTGTCACCGACTCTACTACAGTAAGTCGCACCGGTCCCGCTTCAGCTACAGGAACACATGTGTCAGCGAGCGTTGAGACCACTCTCGCGCCACTAATCGGCACTATCGCAACCACTACCAGCACCATCGTCGAGTCCGCTGCCACTGCAGCGACGCGCGCAGCCACGTTGCCCGCCCTTGACGCCACTCAGGCTGTCCCGCGAGGTCAGCAAGCTGAGCGCGTATGGGAGACCATCATGCGTGGAGCAGATCCCACAACCATTGCTTTTGGGCGAGAAAGAGAGCGCACCACGCGCAGTGATCACGTTTTCCCCCCGCCTGAATCACTCGGCCAGAGCACATCCACATGCAACTGGAGGATGAAGTCCTCGCCGGCACGGCGCCTCCCATGCGAGACCGCGTCCTTGTAACACAGCACCTGCGGTGCTGGAGTTTGCCCCGCAGCTGTTTTGGACTTCGCACGACAATATGTAGACCGCGCCACGTCAGCCCGCACAAGTCCGTAACGAGCCTTTTGAGCCAGTCCGCTGAACACGTATTGAGACCGGCAACCCAATGTGCAGCAGCACATCAGCGATGCAACTGGCATTCTTTTGGGTACTAACGAAGCACTAAAGACCCTCACTCGGCTTCATGAGCGCTATGCCGCTCTGAAAAAGCGTTCACCTGGCAGCAGGACCAAACTGCAGCCATCAACGCACGAGCGCAAGCCCTTGCCGCTGCTTGCGCTTCCGTTCTTGAACTTACAATCACTAGCCAATCGTCCAGCACGACAGCTCGCGCCGTTGAAACCGACATTGACCAAGCGAGGGCGCTGGCCCAACAAACCAAAGGGGTGATCGCCCCGCTGCTACCCGCCTTGGTGGAAGATTTGCCCGACGATTAACGTGATCCAGGAAGAGGCTACCTTACACCACAAGGGTGTACACAACAGGATGGAGCAGGTTGGTTGGAGAACAGCAAGTTTGCACCGCACTGTTGCGACAAGCAACCATGCTACATTGACAAGAAGGCATCGGCCTGAGACAGATGATGGGAATGCGAGAAGGTGGCAATACATCGCGAGCAAGAATAGTGACTTGGCTAGTCACCAATCACCTTGCAGTCCTTTTGTCCGTTTGTTCGCATTCGGCACCAGATTGCCATGGCTTGACGCCTTCTTTCGCTCGCTCCGGCAAGCCTATTACGAGGTGGCCTCAACAGCCACTGACACCTTTGAAAGAGCTCAAGAGACCATACTGAGGTTGCCAGGAGTGGAAGCAGCGCGACAACGCAAACGCATCGCAGCTGCTTATATGCAGCATGTTCAACAGCCAGAGATCTACCTCACTGTGCGTGCATGAGCAACAACGGTGCTAATAGTGGGGGTGGTCAATGGCAGATGGGACGCCTACATGGCAGGGATTTTGAGGGCTCCCACCATCACTTGTGACATAAGAGCGCGGCTCCTACGTGCAGCCCATGCCTTAAAACCATCGCTGGGGTGATGTGGTCAATCTAACAGCCACATAGGAAGGTACACTAGTCAGGAAAGCGGCTCATGCTGTACGCTGGACTTATGTGGAAGAACAGGCTGCACGGAAGGCAGGCTTACAAACACCTGGTCCTCCAGGGGGTTTCCCCCACAGCCACTGGCCACGCCGCCAGGTATGACCCCGGCCACACAGAGGCGCAATCCCCCTGCGCCGCAACCAGGGCAGCCACAGGCAGCACCGCCAGCACCCAGGCTGCAGTGGGTATACCAACAGCCAAGACCATGATAGTTCGGGCCAGGCCGCGGACAGGGAGGTTTTCAAGACCCAGCCGGTCGAGGGGTGCTTGCTGCATTGCTCGACACCATCGGAGGAGACTGCAGCATCAGTCACCCCACCCAGACGCTACCGGCGGTTCAAGCGTCTGCGCATCAACGCCAATGCAGCCATGATCGCCAATAAAGGCAAGCATGTTACCATCAATGATCGAGCACCCAGGCGCGTGATGCTTGACTCTGGAGCTCAGCTTGTCATCATCGGCAGTTTCCTCGCACGCGACCTCGACATCACCAGCGCTCAGCTGATGCCCTGCCCATATGTGCTCGACACAGCAACCGCGGCGGCCGCGACAAGGTGATTGGCATCATGAAGCAGGCCCTCTGCATTCGCTTGACAGGGTTGACCCTTCCCACAGCACCGAGATCATTCAGAACTGTGTAGTCACCGATGTGGGATTCCTCAACCTGCTGTTGGGAAAGGACTTCAACTTTCTCTTGTTGGCATGGGGCTGGATTGCTGGACAGAGAAGGCATGGTTTCGTCCCCATTGGGATGAGGAGGATGGAGAGGTTCAAATACCTGCCTCTCGAGCTTGTGGCCCGCACTCGCTCTCACCAAAGGTTAGCTGCAACAGCTGCCTATCTATTGGTTGGCTTCGACAACCACTGTGAGATAAGCGGCAGAGGCCACCCACAACCATGACCGGAACTCTCCTATCCCATACTATAAGTCTCAGATGGATGCTACTGAAGAAGTGGCCCAATAGAAACCATCGGAACGCCGTTGGCGCGCACAAGCGGTCGCACATTTACTATTGATCAGACCACGGCTCACTGCACGGTTCCCTCTCTACAAGGACCAAGCTGCAGTCCATGAGCAATACCAGGTGGCCACTGGAGTAGTGGGGTTCCACGTGTGTTGCCGACAACAAGGCATCATCGTGTTGGGACTGTTTGGAGGTATAGGTAGTGGCCTCGCCGCTGTTCTCAACACCGACGCGACGGTCACCAAGTACCCCTACTGTGACCCTTATCCACACGCATATATTGCCCCAAGCCACCACTTGCGCCGCATACACGAGTGCTACCCGCAATAGTTGCCACTATTAGCACTGCAAGGCACTCTGACGGCACTGGCACAGGACATCCGCTTAATCATTGCGGATCACCTCCTGGTTGTGAGCAACATCGACTTGCTGATAGCAGGATGGGAGTTTTAAGGCTACTCCAGAGCAGGCAGTGTTAAAAGTATTCCTACATATGATCAGCATCGACCCTCCACACTGGAGTAAAAGGTCATAAGGACGAGCACTAGGTCCAGACTTAGCAAGACGGCACCGTCGGACCAGATTCCGGACTCTGTACTAGAGCCTTATCAACGACTTCGTGTCTCCGCGTATACTTACTCATATTGAGCGTGTGAGAGCTAATTAGAAGGCTCTAGTTGTAAGGAAGAATGCACAGCTTAGAGCGCATGAAAAGGTGTGAAGGATATTCTTGTATCCGGTCAGCTTGCCCTGTGGATAAAAATAGCCGCGAGAAGATTCAGGCGCGAAAAGGTGCCGGTCGAGAAAGGTCCAGGCGAGGACTTCAGTCGAAAACGTTCCAGGCGCGGAATTGAGTCCAGAGTCTGGAGACTTCCAGGCGCTATAGAAGAAACGTTGTAGCTCTGAGGTTACATCATTGTATGGCGCGTCTCATAGCTTGTTGGAAAGCTCTTGAAAGTAGCTACGTGGTGCAACTTAAAGCGCAGGAATCTGTTGAGTGTAAAAGTCGTGGTGACTTCTAGAGTAGACAGGTGCAGAACTGGCGGGTATAAAAGCCCGCAGTGTGACTTTGTTGTAATCCTTAGAAAGCCTATTTGGATCAGCCTTGTGTGTATGCTCTGGTAGAGTGTGTGTGCTTGTGCTTGCACCAACTCCATGCATGATCAGTAGTGTTCAAATCTCAATAGGTTATGGGCCCACACTACACTGGTCTAGCAAGTGTCTAAAGGCGTGATAACGGCAGTAGGCTAGGCAAGGAGTTCTAGCTGAGTCTTGTGAGGTTGGGTTGAGTCCTGGAAGATGGCAACCAACTACGACAAGGTGACCGTGGAGCCTTTGGACATGGACAACTACAACACATGGCGCGCATGAAGATGTTGCTGGTGCACAAAGACCTATGGGAGTACGTGGATACGGAGGAAGCAGATCCCATGAGGCAGAGCATGGTGTGGAAGCAACAAAGTGGGAGAGCGCTTGCCTTGATCGGCCTTAATGTGAAGGACCATCACTTGGTGTTGATGGACGGCTGCAAGACGGCACGAGAAGCTTGGGAGAAGTTGACATCGCACTTCAAGGCGAAGAATAGCGCGAGGAAGGTGCAGCTGAAGACAGAGCTTGCTGGGTTGAAGAAGCAAGGAGCAGCGGAGATTATTACCAAGTATGTGTCCCGTGCACGAGAGTTGCAAAAGGACCTCAAGGTGTTGGCTATGAGGTGAAAGAGTCCGAGTTGGTGTGGCAAGTATTGTCTGGGTTGCCTGAAGACTATGACACGGTAATCACAGTCTTGGAGGGCTTGGAGGCAGAACCCACGGTGGACGAGGTGGTTCCAAGATTGCTGCAGGTGGAGTCAAGGCTGGTGAAGAAGCTTGAGGAAGGCCCGGAGGCGACGGCTTTCTCAGCGACTTCAGGAAAAGGTGCTGATTGTTTTCAGCATGGGTGTGGGCGTTTCAGTGGTGATGGTGGCGGTGGTAGTGGTAGTGGAGCGTAAAAAAATGACAGGGTCCGCTACTGTTGCGGGAAGCTGCCCGCAATAGTAGCGGACCCTGCACCGGTAATTCTGGACCCCCCAAGTTTCTGAAAATTCAGCGCATTTGCCCTGAATACTCATCTGTTTTAAGTGTGAACTCGCCACTTGCGTGGCTGCAGAGGTCGCTGTTACGATTGCTGATTATGTAGGCCAAATGCCCTGGATACAAGCAATGAATATTCACACGTTTTTGTCATGAATAATTGTAGTTGTCCATCTCGCACACAACCTCCTACATGTGAGTAGTTATTCACTCGCAACAGAACTGTATATTCAGTCTTCTTAGGTATACATGGTCCTAGACTTGTACCATGGCACCAAGTAATTATTCATACTTTGTGTGCGTGAATATTTACAGCGCCTGCTCTCACACTAGGTCCTCCTTATAGGTAATTATTCACACGCATATTGGCTTAATGTTCACACATACTAAAGCTGTTTCAACAGCACATGTACCATACTAGCGAGTAATTATTCATACGATTTGTGATTGAATAATACAGCATATCTGCTCTCACACATAGTCCTATATATGAGTGGTTATTCACCCATAGTATGGTTGAACAATCACTGCTGCCTTTGGTTGATTTTTCACGCGAATTATAATTGAATAATATAGCAATTCTGCTCACACACATAGTCCTACATGTAAGTGGTTATTCACTCACAGTTTGGTTGAATAATCACTGCATCTTGCTATCGTCAACAGCTGTGACATAGCATAGCTGCGACATAGCACATACCAATCAGTCCAGCCGGTGAATTTGGACAGCAATGTCAGATGAATGGCAGCTGACTCAAACAACAAATTCACTGATGTCTACAATGTATCTCTGCTACCTACTTCTTGCTGCCTCAACCACGCCCACCGCGCCCACCCCGGCTGCCCTTCCCACGGCCCCTCCCGCACTGTGTGGTTGTGCCTTCCTTTACTGGCTCCCTCACCTTGATACTCTTCAGCAACCCAACAGGTAAAAGTAGCAACAAATCCGGCTCGCACTTTGCGCATACATCAACCACATATGAACCCAGCTGACTTGCACAATGTTGAAACTGTTCATGCAATCGCATGCACACAAACGCGTTCACCTTTCAAGTGGGTCACTTGCACTCCAACCCCATCACGCTTGAAGCTGATTGGCAGAGGCACAACCTCTTCTTCCCCTGGTCCGGGACGTCTGGTCTTAGTGATGGGAAGACTGCGGCTGAACTGGACCACCATGTTGCCCTCTCCAATCTTCTTGCCATGAATTTTGTTGACAGGATCGATGTCGCTTACGTGCGCCTCCCCTACTGGTTCTTTGCGCCCGTTAATGAACAATTGGACTTCACTGCCAACCTTCATCGTCGGTGCGGTGTCGTCCTTGTCGCTCAGCTCTTCCTGCGCATGCAAGTGACAAACACATCAAGACATACACACATACACAGATGTGATCTCTCATACAGCGCTTGCGAAGCGACACGCCTTCTGCGAGTCGTTGTCGCTGTTGTTGGGGCTGTCCCCCTCGCTATCCGGGGCGCTGTCCTTGGCGCCATCTTCACCGCTGTTCTTGCTTTTATCTGTCTCAAGCATTTTTGAATACGTTGGCTCATCCTGCGCGACAAGATGACACGACGTGTTAACAAGCTTACAACCGTCACGCAACGAATGCGTGCCTGCCGCAGGTGACAGTTTGTGTGCAGCCAGAAGAACGCAAGAAGCCCATAAGATCAAGTCAAGACATGGTGCTTTCATACCTCCTTTTGCTTGCCGCTTCTTCTCCAACACCGTCTCTTGCTTGCCAGTCGAGTGGCCTGCCTCCTGAGACTTGTAGGGAGCCGGTATCGACCGAACAGTTTTGTTTGTTTTCTTTTTGGGGGGGCTTGACACCTCATCCTCCTGCCAACAGCATGAAGTCAGATGGTGAGCCACAACTCAGTGCACTGCCGCTCTATCAAGTCCAATGCTGCGTACCTCACCAGACACTTTGCGCTTCCCTGAGCTGCTGTCACGCACATCAGCACCCTGCTTGGCACGTGCCTGAACACAACAGTCATGAACGATCATGAACACATGTTTAGCAAAGAACAAGCAGGAGCGGCATCTAACATGTGAACCAGTAGCGGGAGAACTTGAGGGTTGTGGTGCAATGCCTTCCTTGTTACCTGTCGCATACACAAGGCACCAATCACAAAAGCCTGCATACACACACAGTACTCCAGCAGCTGCCTGCGCGCGCAAGACGCGGCTCACGCTGCGAGGTGCCACTTCTGTCGTCGCTGGCGTCGCTGGCGGGATGTGAACGCGTGGGCGCCGTGCAATTACAAGGGGTCATTATACACACCACACAACCTGCATACATAAGGCACCATCAAACACAAAGCATCGTTCTCAACACGACATTGACAAAGCCAACTTTGTGCAAACTATAGGTCACCCTATAAGGTGGCATCCTCGTCGTCGCTGGCAGATTGCACTTCTTTTGACTTCTTGGGCTTCTTCTTGTTGGCTTTCTATTAAGCACATGGCAAAGGCACTCAAGACATGCACATCGCACAAACACCTTAGTCACTACATGACACACACCTTGTTGTTCTTGTCGCTAGGCCCTCCCTGGCGCCTTGGCACAAAGCCCCCCGCGAAAGCCTTCTCCATCATCTCCTTGTAACGCTTCCGACTCGTTTCTTTCTGCTTCTCTTTGTGCTTGGGGTTGCTGTATCCCTTTTTGTTGCCCAGATACTGTTGAATCTTCAAACGCGCCTACCCACCAATGCAGAAATTGTGAAGGCCAACACATGCAAAGCAAACTCCTCCCAGCTCAGACAATGCTGCCATATTGCATGACGGCTCATGTAACTGTGGGAAATTGCCAACCATTTGATAGGAGAGCTCTGGATTCAGCAGATGCCAGCATTTGGTTGCAAGAGCGAACTTGAATGGGTCCGGCTTCGTTTGAGTCTTCCCCGGCATCATGCGACAGTACTCGTAGCAAATCCGGCCTTTGTCGGCCAGCTTGGTGACCTTGCGACGATCACGGGCATGATGCTTTTCACGCCAATGTAGGATCTTCAGTGCCTGCTTAGTTTACATTGGTGCACTAGTACAACATGGGACGAAACAGACTTTGGCAGCAAGGTCTGACATTGATTGCGGATGCTTGATGCATAAGCTCACTTTTAAGCAGACCATTGCCGTGGTCTCAAGATCACGCAGGTGAACAGTCGCCTCACTGGTTTCCCACTCATGCTGCAGCTGCTCATCAGAAGGACCACCAGCATTTTTCCCCCATGTCTCTTCGTCCAAATTCTCCCATCGTTCGCTGCAGTTGCTGGACCGCCCACCCGACGTGGTGCCTGACATGATGATGCCCTCCTGTAGATAGATCAAGCTTGCTTTACAAGTCAGTTGCAACCGCAACCCTAATCAACCTCAAGTCTTGGTTGACTCAAGTGACTGCAGGTTGTAAGCCATGTGGACTTGCTTGTTGACTTGTCACAGCAAGCAAGTCATGTACCTTGCAAAAGAATTGTCCTCAAGCTGCTTGCACAAAGGCGTGCTTGTGAACTTGTCAAACAGGCACCTAGCAAGCCAAACACCTAGTACCTTGTAGAGTAGAAGCTTCTTCAGCTTCTTTCCAGCTGAACACGAGAAAGGTAAGCCTAACAGCAAGCTAGCGGGCAAATGGCATGTGCATGCACAATATGTGCTTGTGAACTTGTCAAACAGGCACCCAGCAAGCCAAAAACCCAATACCTTGTAGAGTAGAAGCTGCTTCAGCTTCTTTCCAGCTGAACACGACAAAGGTAAGCCGAACAGCAAGCTAGCAGGCAAATGGCATGTGCATGCACAAACATGTGCTTGTGAACTTGTCAAACATGCACACTGCAAGCCAAACACCCAGTACCTTGTAGAGTAGAAGCTGCTTCAGCTTCTTTCCAGCTAAACACGACAAAGGTAAGCCTAACAGCAAGCTAGCAGGCAAATAGCATGTGCATGCACAAACATGTGCTTGTGAACTTGTCAAACAGGCACACTGCAAGCCAAACACCCAGTACCTTGTAGAGTAGAAGCTGCTTCAGCTTCTTTCCAGCAAAACACGACAAAGGTAAGCCTAACAGCAAGCTAGCAGGCAAATGGCAGTCCAGAATGCTAGCGGCACAACACCATGCTGCATTTGCTAATTGCAACAAAGTGACCCAGCATGCAACCACCAGAAGAGCAGTGCGACAAGACAGCTGACAACGCTCGCTCACCTCGCCACAGCGCCGCCGCCGCCAACACAACCAGCAAGTACGCCGGTGCTGTGGGACAATCAGTGCAATTCCCGGTGCGGAAATCCCTGCAATCAATGGAATGCAGTGATCATTCGGAATTTCCACATCAGCAATTGTGCTGGTCGGACACCAGTCGCGTCTTCGCTTGCTCCGACCACAATAGGCCGCACGAGCAATTGCCGCGGAAATTGCCTTTTGTCGAAACTTTGATTGCCAAAATGACCTCTATGTTTATTGGTCTATACAAACCAAGCGAAATTACATTCTCTATTTCCGATGAAATCGTCCATGTCCGAGGACGGTGTCTGTGTGGCTTACCCCAAACTATAAGTAACCCTAACCCAAACATCCAATGCATGCTGGTAGTTGTGCTGCAACAATGGACGCCCCTGTACCCATGCGCACCATGAATGATGCTCTAACGCAGGCGCTGGTTGACTCTGACCTGCTGCCGATTCTCCAAGTGTGGATGTTGCAGTTGCTTGTTCAATTGCCTTTGGTGATATGAGTGGATCGTGTGCAATTGTGCAAAGGCAACGAAACAGCAATGGCAAAGGCCACATGGTAGATATCAGTAGCTTAAAAGCAACCACCACAACAGTATTCACATCCAGAACTGTAAATACCACAAACCAATTGCACAACAACAACTACACAACTATACAACTACTCGCACATGACTACCTATCTACTGCTGCTGCATGCAAGCATAAACTATAGGCCGTGTGGAAGGATGACGCTCAGACCCCTTGTGTAGATTGCGTCATGGTCATAGCATAGCCATTAAGGCAAAGCGGCTTGCGCTCAAAACTGTTGGAACACAAAATAACCATGCAAGCAGCCAACACTGGCAAACCCCCACACAACTGACAGGCGAACACACGCGCGCGCGCACACACGCAAGGGAGGACACTGAGGGCTTGCAATCAGCTGCCCCAGCAGCTCACCAACTCACACAAAAAGCACACACAGGACACTAAGGGCTTGCATGTCGCCCCAGTGCCTCACCAACTCATACACATGCACATTCATGCGACATGCACATATTTGTCCGGCGTTGTCCACTGCAGCTATGTCATCAACAGAGTCACAAAAACATTCACCCAGTCCACACCACAGGGCCGGTTTGAGGTCTTACAGACCGCCCCAGCTCCTCACCAACACATTCATAAAAAAACAAAACCACAAGGCAGGACACTGAGGTCTTACAGACCGCCCCAGCGACTCACCAGCACACATGCACAGAAACACAAACACAAGGCAGGTCACTGAGGTCTTACAGACCGCCCCAGTGACTCACCAACAGAATCACAGAAACAAAACCACAAGGCAGGTCACTGAGGGCTTACATGCCGCCCCAGTGAATCACTAACACATGCAAAAAACGGAAACCACAAGGCAGGACACTGAGGGCTTACATGCCGCCCAAGTGAATGACCAGCACACATACACACACGCACGCGCACAAACAAAACATGCAGGCAGACAGGCTTGCACGTATCTGCCTAAGTAGCTCTGCATCAACCAAGGATGGCTGCCGCCGTCGCTGCCAACCTCAAGCACCTCGCCGCCGACCACGCCGCCCACAACCTTATAACCAAAGACGCTGCCGCGGCCGACCAAGACAACCTCGCCGCCGACCACAACAACCTCCCCGCCACCAACCTTGCAAACTACAACAACTTACAAAAACATTAGGGTTAGGGATGCCGGCTATGGCGTCAAAGGTGATAGCCCATCACTGATGGACCATCACTGATGGCACTGACATCATGTCAGTCCTGCACACTTCAGGTACGGTCTAACCATCACGCCAATCCTGACATCCATCAAGCCAGCGTGACAAGACACTCAATGCCCTATATAGAATGCGTGACGCGCGCTACAGTCCCTGGTGTACATTGTGACGATTACGCTTATGAGTTAGGGTTTGCTTAGGGTTTTGGTAGATCGAGCAGACAACTTGCAACTAGCAAGGCTGGGCGGCAAGGGCGGCGTTGTGGGCGAGGTCGGCGGCGGCGTTGGCTTCATTGCTGAAGTGCAAGTGTTGTGTTTTCGCTTGGTTGTTGTAGTTACTTCATTGGGTCCGAGAACCCTGGCGAGGTGTTTTTTTGCAGCTTCGGGTGGGCTTGCTGGAGGGTTTTGGCACTGCTTCCAACAAGGTGCAGCACATGCCGTGCTTGTCTTTGTTTGCATGCATGCCCGCTTGAGCATTTCGCTAACTATCAAAAGTGCATGTTGTCTATGTTGTTAGCCACCACTTGATGCTAATCAGAGGGGCGGCCTCGTGCGTAAGACCACCTCTTGCTCAGTTTACAAGCTGTTTTATTTGAGCATGCACTCTTGTTAGCCACCACTTGATGCTAACCAGAGGGGCGGCCTCGTGCGTAAGACCACCTCTTGCTCAGCTTCCAAGCTGTTTTATTTGAGCATGCAGTTATCATTGTGGCTGAGGCTAAAGTGTGCATGCTCAGGCTTGTCTGCATGCTTAAATAGGCAGCCGTGTGTGTGTGTGCATGCTCAAGTGCTCATGTTGCTCGACTATGTGTGCTTGTTTTTGGCTGTGAGGCTTTCCTCAGGTCGTTTATCATGTCCAAACGAAAGCTCGTTCCCCTTGGCCAGTTTAAGCCTGCAGGTAATAAGTAATGTATTCGATGTTCAGCATGATTATTGTTAACATGTGGTAACACTGGTCATGCACACAGACAAGAAGCACAAGGGTCCAACGCACAAGAAGGAACCTACTAAGAAGGAAGCTGTCCTGCGGAAACCCTGCAAGAAATCAAGTAATGTAGCGCTGTTCCAGCTGACTGTACTAACGCATGCTCATTGCGGTTGTTTGCCACCATTGTTGCAATAACACTGTCTATTGCAGACCTGATTGACACCACAAAGGCTCAGTTGCTGGAGGGGTCCAATAATTGGCGGAAACTAAGGGAGGAGGAGAAGGCTGGGAAGGCGAAAATGTCCACAGAATACAGTTGGGATGTCGTGGTTTAAGTAATGCAGAAGAACATGAATGAAGATCCTCGCTTGCTTGAGCTCGACAAGAACTTGCAGATTTGCCTACGGAAGTTCGTGGAGGACCAGCTCAGGCTTTGTGATCCGGAGGCAGCTGCTAGGGGTATGGACCTCGGGCATTTTGGCCTTGAAGATGTTGTTACCGATAATGACATCCATGAAGAAACGAAGACAAAGTGGGGAAAGAATTCTCTGACTGGAGGAAAGCGAAGGCAAAGAGCAAGAACCTCTTGTCATGGGGTGAGCTGGTGGTCTTTATCAAGAAAGCGCTGTGCAAACCAGACTTGGCTTCCCTCAATCGAGAATGGAGGCTCAAGCTACGGCAGTATGTGGAGGAAGAGCTAAGGCTATGTGATCCAGAGGCAGCTGCTATGGGCATCGACATCGGGGAATACGGTCTTGACCACGAAGTAGAGGCGCCTAAGCAGCAAGTGGAGGCCCAAGCCAAGCAGCAAGCCAACGCGGAGGCCAAGCAGCAAGTGGAGGCCCAAGCCAAGCAGCAAGCCGACGCGGAGGCCAAGCAGCAAGCGGAGGATGAAGCCAAGCAGCAAGCGGATGCTGAGTCCAAGCAGCAAGCCGAGGCGGAGGCCCAGCAGAAAGCTGAGGCGGAGGCCAAGCACAAAGCTGAGGCCCCACCCAAGTCCCAGACTGCACAAAAGCAGAAAGGGCCTCGACCTGAAGCCGGTATCTCTGCTTCTGCTGTTAAACCAGAAGACGGTCTACCTCCAGCAAAAACGGAGGGCGAGTTAGAGCTGGTTGGGCTGTTGCACCGGCTTCGGCTTTTCAATGCCTATGCAGATGGGAATTGCTTTAATGCCTGCCTTGCCCAGTCGCGCCCTCACGTGAACTGCGTGCTTGACATGCGCGAACGCAGCGGACAACGGGTCTTTCTGGCGAAGCATTGTGCTGGACAATGGCAAACAGTGTTGAGAGTATTCCTACATACGATCAGCATCGACCCTCCACACATGAGTAACAGGTCGTAAGGACGAGCACTAGGTCCGGACTTAGCAAGATGGCATCGTCGGACCAGACTCCGGACTCCAGACTGGAGCCTTACTAATTGCTTCGTATCTCCGCGTATACTTACTCATATTAGGCGTGTAAGAGCTTGTTGAAAAGCTCTAGTTGTAAGGAAGACAACACAGCTTAGAGCGCGTCAAAAGGCTGAGTATAGCTTACGCAGTGACTGCAAACGTAGACGTGTATGTAACTGGCTGGTATAAGAACCAGCGGACAACTTGTAATAGATGAATGTGATGTGACTTGTGTATGCTGTGGTGGCGGTAGCTCTGTCCGTGTGTATCCATGCTTGCCTCAGCTACATATGCATGCTAGTCCTGTTGAAGATATTCCTACATCCGGTCAGCCTGCCCTGCATACAAGAGAGAAGAGAAGGGACCTCGATGGGAGGACCTCGAAGACTCCGGACATGAAGGTCCTGGCGCGGACTACAGAGAAGGGTCCTAGGAGAATCGTCATATCTCCTAGGATACTCACTCTTATAGGACGTGGCATAGCTTGTTACAAAGCTTATCAAGTTAGCTACGTGGCACATCTTACAGCGTAGGATATGGTTCAGTATATCGGACGCTGTTGCATGTAGACCAGCAGTGTGTACAAACTGTGTACTGACTGGCGGGTATATAACCCCGCGGTCTGTTGGTAATAAATCGGGAAGTGTGTTGCCTTCTCCTGTGTGTCATTGCTTGCCCTCTTTACTTGCATGCTTGCTTCTCAACGAGTCCTTCAACAAGTTATGGGCCCATACTACGCTTGAGGAGTGTGAGACTAGCACAGGGCTTTTTACGCGCGGACCAGTCGTACGCGGCCCGTAGACCACGTCTGATACGTTGTAGCGTACCAGTGCCGCGACTGGTCCGGCATGATCGGACCACTGGTGGTCCGGCCCCGGAGCCCGCCGATATGGTCCGAATGACCGGACCAGGGCTGGTGGCGTGTCCCGCGGCTTGTAGACCGGTACAGCACTGGTCAGCACGCGGCCTGAGCAGTAGGACCAAGGCTGGTCGCATGCCCTGCGGCCTATGAGCCAGGGCAGCACTGGTACAGAATGCATGTACTGTACGGACCAATTATGTCCTCACAAGCGGGACCAAGCTGCACTGGTACGGTTGCAAGCGGCCCTCTATAGACCATGCATGGTTCCGAAACCGAAACAGCACTCAACAACTCAACAGCTCTTTTAGATTATTGATATATTATGATAACCAACGGTGAAGAATGACGTCGAAAGCATACGACACATCTCACCTGGTCCGTTGCTCCCAAGGTCACGTGCGCCAATGCTAAACGAGTAGCAGGCACTGGGCATGCATGGTCCCCTGTCCATTTGCTAGGGTTTTGGGCTTGCGCTGTTGTCTCAGCGGCGGCGGCGGCGGCGGCGGCGGTGGCGGTGGCGAAAACCTTTGGAACAGCTGGTTTCGTGGGTACTACGCATGCACCCAGCATGGCGGACCGAAAGCAGCTGATATTGCTGAAAGACTCCACCAGTCTATCGGACTCAAGCTACCTGCAGTCAACCTTGCAGCTTTGCGCAAGCGGAAGCAGCGTTCCAAGTTGGTTGTCAACGCAACGCAAGGTTTCCTACGTCAGAAGGACTTGGAGTTGAATCAAAGAGAGCAAGCTCTTGCCCGCAGAGAAGCTGAGGTGTCCCAAATTTTGGCTGATAGCGGCCTCGCTGGTGACAACGCGTCCCCCATAGAGGTGGATGGGCAGGCAGACCCCTCACTCAGGTAACATCCTTGCCCCCACTAGCTAGCTTTCAAGCCTCATTGCGACACAGCCAGCACAGATTTCTTGACAGCAATTGTTAAGCGCCTAATATGACTCCCTGCAGGCCAGCTTCAGCAACTCAGCCTGCTGCTTACCCCCCTGCAACCGCTTGCCAGCCATCCACTTCGCATTCCCCTCTGTCACCGGCTGCTGAAGCTGGAGGTGGCTCATTCGCCGACGAGTCATCTGATCATGTGGAGAGCCAGCACCGGTAATTTTAGGACCCCCCGAGTCCTGATTATTCACGCCATCTCGTCTGAATATTGATGACTTGATCCGTTTCACGCCTTTTGTCCGTGAATATCCAATGGTTATTGTACTTTCTGTCCCATCCCTGCCAAAAAAAACAGCGTTCTTCACCCGCAAGACGCATTCATATTCAACGTACATACCACTGAACCTCGTTTCAACCCGTACACTTTGCGTTTCAAACTGAGTATTTCGTGCATATTTAATGTCAGTCAAGTTGTACTTGATGAACGATATGGTACAATGAATTGTCAGTGCCCAAACAGCAGAATAATCACCCAGCGTGTGTGGTGTTGGCTACGACTTGCCGCGAAAACCCTGAGTCCTAAATACCATTGCATAGTCACCGTCATATTCAGGGAACATCTAGCATGAAATACACCAAGTCCCAAGTGCCATCGAACATTCAACACCACTTGACAAAACTGCCGATGTGAAATTACACCAAGTGCCAAGTGCCATTGAAAGTTCAACACCACTTGGCAAAACTGCCGCTGTGAAATTACACTAAGTCCCAAGTGCCATTGGAAAGGCAAGCATGCTAATGGCATGCATTCTAAATTCTATTAAGCACAAAGTTAGCTTGGGCTACTATTACACAGCTGGCCAATGAACCTGTGCTTTTGACTACAATTTAGCTATGTACCAACCGCCTGCTACTTCACATCCGCCGTGACGTTTGCTGTGCTGGCATGCTGTCCATGAGTGTTCGCAGTCGTCTCCTTAAGCTGTCTGCCTCTTTTGGACGAAACCAATCCTTTTGCATCTGCGTTGCACACACCCACACCATCTGGTTGCTCAACACATGTCAACCTACACGACTTTGCACTAAGGCAGCTGCCATATGGAGTACATTCCAATGCATGAGCTGTACCTGCTGAAATATCGGGGCGTTTTGCTCAATTGGACCAGCTTGTATCCCATCTATAAACTTGTCAAGGTAAACCATGACAAACAGCCCGCACGCAACTCCATCCCTCTGCTGAGGGACCTGCACGAACACGCTATGTCAATGCGGGCGAACCAAACGTATGTGCATCTACATAGGGATTGTGCCGGGAGAGGGCGTGACCTCATCACCAGGCCAAAACAACATGTCCTCCCTGTGGATCAAGTAGCGGGACGTTTGCGGGAGAGAAGCGCTGTTGCGACTCACTTCCATGCTTCCTGCCCCACATATAGTTTAGATAAGCGCGCATTGGTCCGTCGACGTTGCGATGTAGACCAAGGGAGTCGAGATGGACGATCAAGGGCGGCGTGTTGCTTCCAAGTTCCCCTCCAGGATTGCACACCAGCAGCAGACTCCAGTGAGTCCTGTGGCATGCAGACTTCAAAGTGAGTCCATGCGAGCAAGTACAGCAGCACTGCAGTGCGAGAACTTGGCTTCACTCTCACCGGCTGTCTGGGTTGACAATTGCTGCCAGCAAGTTCTTGGAAAACGGATCGTTCTCCCACCTATCTATCCTGTGATTGCCACTGTGCCAGTTATGTTGTTCATGGCAGTGCACAATCTTGGTGTAGAAGTGCGGGTTGAACAGCCTCACGTGAATGCCTTCAGCTCTGCCCACGACCTCCTCTTCCTTATATCTGCGCGTGCGTGACACATACATGACACAGCTGCACAACACCAACAACGCAAGGCTCATACTTGCAAAAGAAGTGGAGCACGGTGCCGTTGAGCTCCTGTCTGCCGTCCAGGAACTTTCTGTCCGCTTCAAACACTGGCACCGCATCACGTGCATTTGCACTAGGGTAAATAAACAGGGGCACAGGTGTTGACGCCTCAACTTCAGCACCCGGCCCGTCCAGCACCATGATGTCATCATCGCTGTCCACGAGGTCCACAACTGCTGCAGCCGTCGTGGTTCCCTGACTTGGGTGCTGGCGACGTTCCCCGTTGGCATCCTCATCATCAAGTTCCATCGGGACTGGCTCTGCAGCGTAAAAAGGTAGGATTATGCAATAAGCGCCGCAACGCAAACCAAGAAGCGCCAGCACGTTGCTGCTTACCACTCATATCTTCATCCCCGCACTCTTGAACAAAGCTTTTACCCACGCTCTCAGTCGGTGGTTGTGAAACCCAACCGCTGCTGCCCGGCAGAGAACGACGCGCGAGGCTATCCCTTGGAAGCTGTGCCGGAGCCCCACCTTCTTCGTACGCAGCGCATTGCGAGCATGTGACCGAAAAGATGTTACCAACAGCATGACGTTGACAGAGGCTGTTTGGGCATGTCGCGCATACTTGTCGAGCTGGTTCATTGCATATGTGCACATGGCACCTGCGTTCCAGTGATCATTTTAGAACTTGTCGACTTCAGACACCATGCATTCACTGGATACTGAAGCTTACTTGTGCCTTGGGCATTCCCAATGGTCATCTTCCACAGGTGGTACAGTGACGCAGCGTGCGTGGTAGCTCTTCCAGCAGCCTTCTGCATCACAGCCGAATATGCTACCGCCATCCTTGCAGACAAAGCAATAGTCTTCGTGTTCACGATTCTCCAATGCATCCAGCTCTAGCCCCGGTCTCATCCTGCAAACCAAGGTCAGGTGCCCAGATCTGCAGTCACACAACAGTAGGTATATGCAGCATCACAATAGCAAAGAGTACCTCATGTACTCAAAATGCCAGTCACGGCGTGTGGTTCACGACACCTCGCTCGAAGCACTGTTTGTTTCGCTGTGGTCACCCTGCACCATGTGCATGTACACAAGATGGTTGTATGTGATGCCAAGACCCGGGAACTATGAGGACACCCAGATTCTCACAAACAAATCTGCTCTCACCGGAGTGTCGCGGTGCACACCTCGGCGCATGAGGCTTCGCCTGTCTTTGACAAGCGCTACTGTTATTCTGGTGTCATACGGGTCAATACCCTCAAACCACTGGCCCTTGACCTGCCAGCAAGGACATGTATCACCCAATCTCACTCTACCATCAACTCGCAAAAACCGCTGCAACACACCTACTTACTAGGTTGCAATCAAGGTAGGTTTGTTCTGCAAAGCGGGGCTTGTCTTTCCTCATGATTGCAAAGCCTCCCATGTGCTGCACCTGGTTGCTCATGTACCACCTCGCTCTGAGGAGCTGGTGCTCCCAACCGGCTACCACGACAACATCAAAAGACTGCACCCTGCCATACCAGTGGACCTTCTTGGTTGGGTCATTTGAGTCACGCCCAACGGTAAACACTCCGCAGTCCATAGTGCGGAGCTTCTTCTCAGTGTCCTCCGCTCTGAACTGGCCAATGTCCTTGTAGCGCGCTCTGTAGTACCTCATGATGTACTTTGGAAAAATGGGACCACTCAACAGCTCCATCTCGTGTTGAGTAAGCTCCCTATCAGGTCCACGCCAATGATGCAGCTCAGTCATGTGCTCCATGTCACTGGTCACGAGATTCCCTTGTGCTTGGGCCCTTTCGCGTGTCTTCCGCCGTTTTTGAACAGCCCGACTGAATTCTCTGTTTACCAACCCATTGTGGACTCATAATATGCAGGGGACATTGCGTACCAAACAACGATTGCTAAAGCAACTTACTCTTTTAGCTGCCTGTACTCATCGTCATTTTCGGCCAACCACCACTCCAGCTCCTGCCTGATCTTGCTATCTTTCTCACACTCAACACGGTGTCTGCGCCCGCAGAGGACATAGTCATCATCATCTCGCTCCTTGCCCGATCGCAGACTGATGCCGACGAAAAGCCTCTTCAAGGTGTCCATGTAAGTGTTCAACATGAGCTGGATGGAGTATCTACAGACATAACTTGCATTTAACACAAGTCAAAGAACGAGAGTACGAAACAGGTTGCATGCAACTTTTAGTTGGCCCAGACTTGCCTTTTGCAGATGCTTGCTTCCACATGCTGCCTGGCAAAAATCATGCGCTTTACCCACTGCATAAATCGTTCGTCGGCCCACTCCCAGTGATCACGCACCGGACCAAGCCACATGCATTGCCCTGGTAGATGGCCAAGGAGGTGCAGCATCATTGTGAGCGAAGTCCGCGGGAAGAACAGCTCCACCTCAGACTGTGCCTCATGCACCAGCACCTGCGATGAATAATGCAAGTCATGCAACATGTAGAAGCTAAGCACACACATGGAAGGTATGGTTAAAGCCCTAACCTGCAGTTCTTCAAGGTGTGACTGACTTCACTTCCAATGCAGTCAGCCGCTGATAGATGTCGCAGAGTTTGAGGATTGTTTTTTTCTGATCTTCTCCAATGTCATGAGCAGAGCGCAGCACGTTCTGGAAAATCACGGACCACAAGTTGTGCTTGTCGTGCGATTTCATCGAGCCTGTGTGCTCACTACATCAGATTGTTAAGTAGACACAATGTGCAATGCAAGGACACTGAGTTGACTTGCACGCAGTTGAGAACCATGGTGGTTGTCTCACCTAAATGCTTGGTGAAAGATTGCAGCTTAGAGCCGAAAGTGCTTGGAACCCTCACGCCTGAGAGTAATTGCTCAACCAGCCCTGCATCCGTGATTGCCCATGGAGCCTGAGGTTTGACCTTAACTGCAACTTCCTTTCCGTCTTTCGTCATCTCTGTCTGCAACGCATCATCACAAAGTCACACGAGTTGGCAGGCAGTCATCACAAGTGTCGCATAAGCCTGCAATACCTGTAGCCAGAGTTCTGGCATACGACCTTGCTGCTTCAGATCTTCTCGAGTCTCATTGCTGTCGCGCATTCCAGCAAGCAGATTGGCCAAATTGGTTGCGAGATTGGCAAAAATGTCCATAGGGCCAATCACATGACCTTTTACAAATTTCTGTAAAGGCATCCAATAGGGAAGGTCGTGAAAACGGCCAAGGATAGGCCAAGGATTCCGGAGGACTTTGAAGGATGTTTCTTGGAGTGAAGTGGTCGCTTGCTGTTGCGGGATGTCATGGCGTACCTGATCACATGGCATCCATTGGTGAAGCTTGATTGACATAGCTACGTTCAGCTATGTCAATTGATTGGTTGCTCACCGGTACACACTTTCTGCAGTCCGCATGGGAGGTGGAGGTCTGTGTTCTGGTTGGGGCCAACGCTCATCAACTCGGTAGGGATGGTCATCTGGTAAGTACCGGCGGTAGCCTTGATAAATCACCTTTTTGAGGAGTTCCACATGTTCTCCACTGCACTCGCATTTGGAACAGCCAAAGATGGCTCCATGAGCCATCTGCATGGCTGCTTTTGCCAGAGCTGCGCAACCATCATTACATGTTTCAGAGAAGGCAAACATGGTTGCCATACCAGTCATATAGTACATTCATAGACACTGATGGCCAACAATTGCTGCTTGCGTACCTGGGTAATCATGGATTACAATCTCCAAGATAGATCAGCACCGGAAAACTTCGTCGCGGTGGCTGTCATATATGTCGATGCCTACAACAAACACCAGCAGCTGAGATGCCCTACACATTCCAGTCCAGAGCAGTTTACGAGCATGTCTAATGTATCGAGAGCTGGCTTGTTCAAACTACATTGAAACCATACCTTCCCAAAGGGTTCCCAACTGGTCAATGATTGGCTTGAGATAGGCCTGTAGATTCTCTGGCTGTTTGGGACCAGGTATCACCGCAGCTAGAAAGGTAGTGTCGGTCTTGTGCATTTTGGCAATGGGCAGGTTCAGCACAGAGATTGTGACAAGCCAAAATTCATAATTCCCTGCAAGTCCACACAAACACCTCAATCAATGCCAACTGTGAATTTACACACTGCAATGACAGCACAGGTAAAAGGCACAATCACTACCTTTTTGCGGATCTTTGAAAGGGCTCATCCCGTCAATAAACATTGCCAGCCGCACATTACGCGGTTCTTTGATAAACCGGATGTAGCGTTCTTCTGTATGCTTGAACATTGGCGAGTCTGACAGCAGCAACCACATAAATAATAGTAAACATGTAAGAATTCAGGCTGCATTGGGCATCAACTTGTCAATCCACACTGCCATATACATACCGTGTATGGATCGTATAACCCCATCCTCACTGCGATTGGTGTGCGCTGTCATCTCCATAGCGACACTAGGCTTTAGGTAAAGAGACCTCAGAGCAGCAGGCACGTCAAAGTAACGTGCAATCTTCCAAGGAACTTGTCGACCTCCAATGTTGCGGTGGCGAGGAGCCTTGCAGACTGCAGGCCATAGGAAGTTTGCATGCGGACAGGTGATCCCATGACAACTCAATCACAGAAGAAATGCTACAATAGCTGACCTTTGCAGAATTTCCTGTTGGCATGTCGGCCATAATACACCATGTGGTCACAACAACAGGCGTCATAAGCATGGAAGCCCATGTTGAGGCTTGCAAGGCATTTCAGTAGCTCTTGCATGCTGCCTGGCATCTGATTCTCCTTGGGCAAAACAACATCACGCACCAACCTGGCACACAAAGTCAAGTTCAATTGGAAATTGAACATTAATGTCTTTGCAGAATGTGTTTTGTATATATAATTTTGCAAACCTCTTATCCACCAACCTTAGCAGTTTGTTCATGAAGTTGAAGGGTATTCGATGTAGCTGAGCGAGAACCAATAGCAGCATGGAAATGCCCAAAGGGGTTGTACGAGAGCCGGCAACAATAGGGTTGCTTGCATTGTCCAACAGCGCAGCATTCACCTTGTCAAGCAGCATTGCCTCGTCATCACCATGAGTGTTATACTGCTGCGACTCCACATCGGTATCGGAGTCTTGGTCTACGCCATCACCATCACCATCAACTTGCTCCGCATATACTTGATTAGCGGTTGAGGGGGAGTGCGCTGGCATATCATGCTCGTTCGGAACTGTGTATTCTGGAGTTCTGGCACCTTGATGTCCTCGCGATACAGGATGCTCACTTCCAGAGAATGCTGGGTGCAATTCGCTCTGTTCCCCATGATCACACGGATGACATCCTGCCAACGCGAATAAATGCACTGGCACATGGACAATGACGTAAGCAATCAACTTGCAACTAAATTAGGTCGTACCTGCTGGGCGCATGTGATGTGCAACATTGACATGAGATGCCACACTCGTTTGCGATGGCGTGGCTGGGTGCAGTTGTTCAGCAGCGTAGTTCCATGCATGAAGTGTTTCGATGTGATGGACAGCATCATCTGAAGCAGGCAAGCTTGGTAATCAGACAGCCTGTGGATGAAGTACACCAACTCAGGAAGATTACTCTTGTACCTGACAGCATGTGCGAGGATGCAGCAGCAATAACAACGTCAGCCTCTTCAAGTTCATCGGGTTCGAGAAGATTACGGTATTGCGGTTCAACAGCTTTAGGAGTGCCCATCCACATCCTTGTGCCATGGTACTCATGGTTTTTGGCCCTAGTGATGTGCTTGTGTGTGAACACTTTGCTCCCTTGGCAATCTTCGCAGAAACACCTGCGATTGTAGCTCATGCTACAAAGATGTTTAGTCAACTATTATCCTGACATACAACCAAACTATCTAGAGCCCTTACCTGATACCGCCGCCGCCGCCGCTGATACCGCCTTCGCCGCCGCTCTAGCATCGCTGTTGTAGAATTAGGGTTTAAAACCGTCAATCCTAAATTGAAAGCTAGATCCAGTATAAGCCGCGGCTTCAATCCGGATGTGCTCCGTAATTTGCGTACGTGCTCCAGTTTTTCTTCCGTGAAGTGCATCAGCTACTAGGGTTTGAATGGTAGGTTGCGTGGCGGCAGTATGCGCGGCGTCAAGGTGTGCAGTTTCTGCAGAGCATACTTGGTTAGAAACGGCAACTTGAAACGGCTGCAACAGCATGAAGAGAAGTGCAAGCTGTACAGTGAGCAGTATGGCTTCTATGAAGCCTGCTGGCACCATAAGGCCCGGGGAGATAACGTGAGGCAGTGCAGGCTTCTAGCAAAATGCATGAAGCCAGACTTCTTTGTCGAGGAATGCACTTGCCTGCAATGCTCGCTCTCCAAATTTGAGTGGGACGGCGAGCCCATGGATCACCTGCCTTGGACCCGGCCTGGAGCATATCAGGATGGGCAGGAGTGTGATGTGGTGCGACGTCAGCTCGCGCGCAACGGTCGCGGCAAGTCCACAGTCCAAGATGATCACAACAACAAAGTGAGTTGAACTGTCCTGTCCTGGCGCACAAACAGCGCTCTCATACGTAAGCAACTCACTCTTCAATGTTGAAGGGGAATGTAGCAGTACTTGATGCAGTTGACGATACCGCGATAATAACTGCGTGGCGAAAGGAGATTGTTGACGAGGGGCAGTTTTTGGTAGCAAGCCGCGTCGTGGTATACTGGCCTGGAATGAGCACCTGGTATGCAGGCCGCATCATCACTTTCAATGCCAACACAGGTACATGTGTCCAAATAATGCAGAGTATGTGATGTACGTGCGCGTGTTCACGCAAGCACTGGCTCAGTAAAACATGTGGCTCAGGAAAACATACCATCAAGTACGACGATTACGATGAGGATCCGCGGATGCACCACATCTTGTTGAAAAACTTGAACATCGCAGCTGTGCGTGAGGGTTACAACATGCAAGATGTCGTTGCAGTGATGGTTCGAGTTGGTGGTCAAAGCTGTCTGAGACTGCAAGACTTGCCTGGTCGCGAGCTCGATCGTTGGCCCAGGCCACCACCCCTTCTCGTAACTCGCACACCATGCGACTCAAGCGGTAGACGTTACAGGCCACGCGCATTTGATCTCTTTTGTGGTGCCGGTGGCGTTGCTATGGGTTTGTACAGGGCTGGGTTTGATGTTGAGGGTATAGACATTAAGCCACAGCCGGCATACCCATTCAAGTTCTGCCATATGAATGCAATGGACGCTGATCTGTCAGCATACGATGCAGTGTGGGCAAGTCCTCCATGCCAAGCTCTTAGTGGAGCCATTCCCACGACACAACGGTCCGCATACGGATATCGATGGGATCACGTCAACCTGATTGCCCCATAAGAGCCAAGTTGCAGTCAAGCGGCAAGGCATGGGTGATAGAGAATGTCGCAGGCGCGTCAGGACACATGACAACTCACCTGAAGCTGTGTGGCAGCATGTTCAAGTTGGATGTGTATCGCCATCGCATCTTCGAGACAAACCCTCCAGTGCGCTCAGACTTAGAATGCAACCACACTGGTTCTGCACTTGGAGAGCTGGCCACCCACCCGGAGCAGCGCCGGCAGTTGCTACCTGGGGAGAGGCAAATTTACCCGGTATACGGCCAAGCATCTTGCCGTGGTACGATTGCAGGGTGGCAGTCTGCCATGCAGGTGGAGTGGATGGATGCGGAATCGGAAATCAAGAATGCAATTCCACCTACTTACTCTGAACATGTAGGCAGGCTGTTGCTGGAAGCGATAGGTTTCAATGTCGATTACCCTCCTTTTTACTGAGACACGTAGAGGACTTTGCAGTTGTAAGCTCTCTTGATTGCCACAGAGGTCTCATTTGTGATCACATCTGCAGAATGGTAAGGTTTCACTGAGGTTGCCGCTGCTGCTGCTCTTTGTGCTCGCGCCGCTGCTTCCGCTGCTCCTTCTCCTGCTGGCACTGTTGCTTCCGCTGCTGCCGCTTCTGCTCACGCTCCTGAAAGAGTTGCTGCTTCAGCTGCTCCTACTGCTCGAGTGTTGGCTGCTGGCCTATTACTGCTCGCTCACGCTCATGTTGACGTTTCTTGGCCAGTTTCTTGCTTTGCCGCCGATCATCAATGTGTTCGCGTTTTTGCAACTTTAACATCTCCATGGAGTTTGCTTTGCGTGCGGAAAAATTCTCTCGATTGAGATGGTGCTTTTGCAAAGTCTCATTCAGCTCGTTTTCGTTTTGCTTGCAAGTGCGCACAAGCTCGTTAAACTGGTCATCCCGCCAATCCTGGTTCAAAGGACCTTTCGCAACGCAATTGCGCACTCCTTTCCTAAGCCCCTTGAGAAAAAGCTGTAGTTTGAGGGCATCATCCACCTGCAGCGCTGTCGCGTTGGCAACCATACACAGATGTTCGAACTGCGCGTGAAACTCCTCCACTTTGCGACCTGCCTGCCGCAGATGGCGCAGCTTCTTAAAAGCGCCGGCAGGGGTGTTGTCCATTTGCGCAGGAGCTCGGCTGCGAATACGACGGCGTTTGCGCTTCTTGCTTGTGGTGGCACGACGAGGAACACCAGAGGAAAGACTACTGGTTGATGTGCCAGATTCATTAGAAGAGCTCTCATTGCCCTGCATTCAGCAGAAGAGCTCTCATTGCCCTGCATTGCATCAAGCTCGGTGCCACATTGCGCAACTCCACACTTGCTCTTGCACGCAGACAGCATGACAGTGCTCACCTGTTTATCAGCTGGGCTCATGGGTTCCGCCTGATTCTGGACTTCCACCTCAACCTCTTGGTTGACCTGCTCCTGCCTGGCCTTGGCTTCAGCCAAAGCCTGCTCCTGCCTGGCCCTGGCTTCAGTCTCAGCCTGCTCCTGCCTGGCCCTGGCTTCAGTCTCAGCCTGCTCCTGCCTGGCCTTGGCTTCAGCATCAGCCTTGGTCTTCGCCTCGCCCGCCTGCCTGGCCGTGGCCTCAGCCTGCTCCTGCCTGGCCTTGGCCTGTGCTTGCTGCTTCAAGCTGGCCTCGACCTTCTTCATGCACTCTGGACCCATCCTCAGCTTTGGCTTTTGGACCTTCGCGCTTGCCTGGGTCTCAACCTTGCCTTCTCCCTTGGCCTGGGCCTCAGCCTCTTGCACACACACAGCTTGCGACTGCACAGGGGGTCTACTTGAAGATGTAGGCGCCTGGAGTGGCGCCGATTTGGCACTGGGTGCTGATTGCGGAGGACCATCAGGGTACAGGCAGCGCAGGACTTCTGGTGGCATGTCACAGAGCTGCCATGAGAGCCTACCACTCGCATCGCCAAGAGACATGTAATGCGCGCAGGCCTTGCTCGCGTCTGTATTGCCAATAATCACATGGCCAGCCACTTTCTGAACATCCTCGCCGATCAGCACCACAAGCTTGATATACTGCAGCTTTCCTTTGTCATCAGGTTTATAATACCTCCCGTCATCCCCTTTGCTGAGTACCCCCTTGTCCTCCGCTTCTAGGATGTACTTGCAGTCACCAACCTCCTTGAGCTGCACGGTGCCAATGCGAATGCCCAGTGTGTGCGCCAGCAGCGCCAATTGCAGTTGATCCGCATAAACACCCTCATGACCGATCACTTTCTTCAGAGCAACAACAGCTGCATCACCTTCATCTTTTCCATTGAGAACCGTTGTTACCCGGAATTTCTTGGCGGCCTTCTTGTAGTCCTCGCCCATGTCACCAGAGGCCCCGTAGTTACGATATGTTCGTAACCAACGAACGTTGACCTGGTCAGCACACATCTTGCGCAACTTGGCAGCTTGATCTCTCGTATGCAGCTCTTTGCCGTTGTCCAGCACAATGCTTCGCCAGAAAGCCTCGTTGTTGATTGCGCCCACGCGTTCCAGGCACGCAGCGTTGACGGGAGGGCGCGACTGGGCAATGCAAGAGTAGAAGCAGTTGCCATCAGCATAGGCGTCAAAGAGCCGCAGCTTTGTCTCATGCAGCAGCAGCCCAATCAGCTCCGCCTCATCGCCCGGTTGTGGAGGAGGTAGACCAGACTCCCAACGACCACCAGTAGATGCACGACCCGTTGATGTGCCCACTTCAGCTTCAGGTTCTCCGACAAAGTTCCCAAGGTCAATACTCGCAGCTGCTGCCTGCTTGTCACACAGCTTGCTGAGCTGCCGCCGCAAGAACTGATCCAACTTGACTCTCCATTCATGCGAGAGGGCGAGCAAATCAGCTTTCTCCAACCGCTGCTTGTATTTGACCACCAGCTCTTCCCATGTAGGGCAGTCTTCCTTTTCCTCTCTCCATACTTTTGCATAACCTACGCAAAGGGCCTTGAAATCATTGAAAACCTCTTCGTCGGTCTTGTTTGCCCGGATCTGCGGCTTCTTCACCTCTTTTCCTGGTTGCAATGACCGGTATGAGCACGAGTTGGTGTGAGAAAGTTTACACATTCCAAGAGTACCTGCACGCTGCTGCTGACCACTTGGCAAGACCTTCTGCTTTGGTGCCATTATGAACAACCTGTGTCGACACACACAGAGAAACTTACAAGCAGACACGAAGTGATCAAGTGAGCCAAGTTTGGAACTGAGCAAGCAGGGGCCTTACGCACGAGGCTGCCCCATGAGGTCAGCATGAACAGAGGCGTGAATTGACAACATGCAAGACAAGGTTTGCTTGAGGTCAGCATGAGCATGCAGGGGCCTTACGCACGAGGCTGCCCCATGAGGTCAGCATGAGCATGCAGGGGCCTTACGCACGAGGCTGCCCCATGAGGTCAGCATGA
>RHPI01000818.1:475825-487150 GCA_009103225.1 Chlorokybus atmophyticus
AATTGACTGACAAACTTTTCCAGGTGGGCAAGCGCCCGGGGAAGGTGCAGCGCTGGTTGGGGAAGGTTAGCATCGGTGACGGATACAAGCAGTGCAAGCTTGATGACTGGGCGGTATCCACGCATGGCTACGAGGACACTGGCCCTTTTGCTATTCGAACCGTTGTGAAGGGTCCAGTGACGTGCAATGTATCGCAGCATGAGAGAGCCACCAGCCCGGCGGCGCCGCCCGACCCTGTGCCCGACCCTGAGCCCGCTCCCATGCCACTGCTCACGTCCTTCGATGTTGGCGTCATTGGCTACACTGCTGTGCGTCTCACCATCGAGACCGTCAATCAGACTCCAGTTGGCTGGAGCCTTGCATCGGGATCAGTTGTGGGGGATGTGCTGCGCGCAGGGCCGATCATACCTATCGTGGATGGACCTTGGCCCATGCAGCTACCCGAGGCCCAGTGACTCTGTGCACATGCAATGCGTGTACAGTTTTGTGCAGGTTCAGGCTGTCATAGTGGTGCTGTCTGAGCCATGTACCAGGTTCAGCAGTGACCTTGGCCAGTGACATTGGCGAGCAAGCCCTTGGCCCCATGTATATATATCCTTGCATGTAAGTATGTGTAGATGCATGTGTGCGATCAGTCTGCAGCACTGCATCAAAGAATGCAATGGTGGGAGTACAACTTAGGCTGTGTACATGGTCTGCTGATGTCCGTCACAGATTGCATTCCCCGACATGTGTTGGTGTATGTGCTGGGGCAGCCTCGTGCGTAAGGCCTCGGTGTCCTTCCCTGTGCCCTTGCACAAGTTGGTTGGCGCAAAACGCTGGGGCAGCCTCGTGCGTGAGGCCTCGGTGTCCAGGTTGCATGGTTGCATTCTTCTTGTAAATGCGTCTGCAGTTGTGATGGTTGTGGGTGAGTTGTCAACTACTACTACCAGTGGGGCTCGCAACATCCACATTAGTGTGGAATTCGTGAGCCACACTGGCAGTAGTAGTTGACAACTACGGGTTGTAGCTCCGCCTAAACAGATGTTCGAGTTTTTTATTTTTTATTATCGCAATCTGGTATACTATAGTACATAAGCAATTTGGTACACTATAGTACACGAATGCAATATTATTCATTGTCATCTTTGTGCTTGTGACAGGCGGCATTTAGTATGGTCGGAGACAGAGTCGTGAGTCGTGAGTCGTGACTGGGGGAGGTCGGAGACAGAGTCGTGAGTCGTGACTGGTGTCCGATAAGCACATTTGCTGATGTGTCGAGCAGAATGCACAATCGATTCCATACGCACGGCAGTACCCTACGCAGTGCTTGTTGCTCGTGGTGTTGGCGGCGGCGACGACGGCGGTAGGTGAGCGGCTGCTAGCGGCACACTTGTCTGTCTCACTGTGCTGCTATCGGTTTCATGCTCAATTCCTCATGACCATAAAGCACAGCTTTCTTGTAGACATGCAGGCAAGGTTTGTGCATGCACTGGCATTTGCCTGCTAGCTTGCTGTTCAGCTGGACTAAGTCATGTTAGCAGATGGCACGGAGCTGAACGACGTGCTTCGGCAAGGTAAAGTACGGTTTGCTTGATGTGTGAAGCACATGCACATGGCCAAGCAGCTGCAGTCAACTGAGGCAGTTAACTGAGGTTTCTGGTTGAACAGTGTTGCGGTTGTGCACAGCTTGACAAGCAGTTTGACCTACTAGTTTGACCTACTCAATACACAGGTGGAGCAGTGGTCATGTCAGGCACGACGTCTGGTGGGCGGTCTAGCGACCTGAGTGGAGGCTGGGAAAGCTTGGACGATGAGATCTGGGGCAAAAGTGCTGGTGCACCATCAGATGAGCAGCTCCAGCGTGAGTGGGAAAAATCTGAGGAGACGGCTCACCTCCGCGACCTTGAGACCACAGCAATGCTGCCCTTGAAAGTGAGCTTACAATGATGTGCAAGCAACCACTGTCGATATGAGCATGTGCTGCCGGAGTCTGTCTCAATTTCTGAGGTTTGCACAAGCAACTCACACTGTTGATATTGTTGTAACAGCGCTCTAGTATGCAATATTTGCACTGTGCAGGCACTGAAGGTCCTTCATTGGCGTGGTCAGCATCATACCAGTGATCGCCGCGATATCACAAAGCTGGCGGACAAGGGCCGGATTTGCTATGAGTACTGTCGTTTGCTACCGGGGAAGACCCAGACGAAGCAGGACCCACTTAAGTTTGCTCTTGCAGTTACATGCTGGCATCTGCTTCATCCAGAGTTCCGTCCTGAAAAGGTTGGCAAGGTTGTCAGAGTGTCACCAGCTGTCGAGCAGCATAGTTCAAGCTTGAAGGATTTTGCATTCGGTGGCAGTCACCACTCTGGGCCTGGTGCAGGCAAAAACGATAATTCAGGACTTTCTTACCAACAAAAAGGCATATACCAACGCCAAGCACAAAGAAAGGCAGAGACAGAAGAGTAGGGAACGTTACAAGGAGATGATAGAGCGCGCTGAAGCAGGGGGGTTTGAGCGAAAGCGCAAGGGAGCGCCCAGGGACAAGAACAACAAGGTGTGTGCCATGCAGTGACTGAGTTGTCTGTGCAATGTTTGCATGTCTTAAGTGCCTTTGCCATGTGCATAATTGCAGGTCAAAGACAAGTCAAAGGCAAGAGACAGCTCCTCGCTGCACCACTCTGCCAGCGACGCAGAGAATGCCACCTCGCAGGGTAAGCTACGGTTTGGTAAATGACTATGTTGAGAACGACACGCTTTCCATTTAATAGTGCCTTATGTATGCAGGGTGTGAGGTGTGTATGATAGTCCCTTGTGCATGCACGGCGCCCACGCGTTCACCTCCCGTCAGCAACGCCAGCGACAACCGAAATGTCACCTCGCAGCGTGAGCCATGTTTTGCGCGCGCGGGTCGCTGCGGGAGGTATTGTGTATACACTGTTCTGATCGGTGCCTTGTGCGTGCGATAGGTAACAAGGAAGGCACTGCGCCACAACCCACAAGGTCACCCGCTACTGGTTCACAGGTTAGATGTCTGTCATCATTACACGAGCAGCCAAATGCTTGTACTCTCCTGTACATGTCATCATGACCGTTCATGACTGTTGTGTTCAGGCACCTGCCAAACAGGATGCTGATGTGCGTGATACCAGCTCAGCTCTCAAGGTATGCAACAACGACTGGAGCAAGTATCTAACAAGCATATCAGTTTTTGCAACCGAAATCGCACCACATGTAGACACAGGACGCCGCGAATGTCATGGAGCTCATGAAAGAAAAGGAAGGCAGAGGGCAAGGGAAGCGCAAAGTGTCTGGTGATGTACGCACCACTCTGCTTCACAACGAATGGCATAGCATTACGTTGTGGCTCACAATCTGATGTGTATGCTGTTGGCAGGAGACTGAGGTGTTAAGCCCCCAAAAGAAAGCAAAGACTGTTCGCTCAATTCCGGCTCCCTACAAGTCTAAGGAGGCAGGCCCCTCGACTGGCAAGCAGGAGAAGATGTTGGATCAAAAGAGGGGCAAGCAAAAGGAGGTATGAAGGACCATCTATGTGCGCTTATAGGCTTCTTGGGTCCTTCTGGTTGCGGAAAAAATGTCACTGCAGCAGACTCGCATGCATGCCTATCAATCGTAAGCTTGATAACGCGGCGTGCCACCTGGTTGCACAGGATGAGCCATCGTATTCAGAAGTATCCGAGATAGACAAAAGCGAGGACAACGATGAAGATGGCGCCAAAGACAATGCGAACAGCCCCAACGACAGTGACAACGACTCCCAAAAGGCAGTTTTTTTGCAAGCGCTATATAGGAGAGTGCATCTGTGTATGTGTCTGCCAGTTGATGTGTTTGTCACTTGCATGCGCAGGAAGACCTGAGCGACAAGGATGACACTGCACCGACGATGAAGGTTGGTGATGAAGTCAAGTTGTTCATCGATGGGCGCAAGGAGCCAGTAGGGGAGGCGCACGTAAGCGACATCACGCCCGTCAACAAGTTTTATGGCAAGAAGATTGGAGAGGGTAACATGGTGGTCCAGTTCAGCCGCAGTCTTCACATCACTAGGACCAGACGTTCTGGTGCAGGGGAAGAAGAGGTTGTGCCTTTGCCAATTAGCTTCAAGCGTGATGGGGTTGGAGTGCAAGTGACCCACTTGAGAGGTGAACGATGATTGCGTGCTGACTGTGCGTGCGTTATGACAACACACTGCATCTGACGTATTCATGTGTGGTTGATGCATGTGAAGAGTGCGAGGCGGGGTTGTTGCTACTTTGGCCTACTAGGTTGATGAAGACCATCAAGGTGAGGGAGCTGCCAGCAAAGGAAGGCACATCCACACCGCGGGGGAGAGGCCGTGGGAAGGGGAGTCGGGGTGGTCGGGGTGGTCGTGGTGGTCGGGGTGGTCGGGGGCGAAGCAGCAGGAAGTAGATATTGCCGCAGGAGATTCCCACCTGCAAGTGCAGCTCTAGGTAGCAGACATACATTGTAGTCAGCATTGAATGTGTTGTTGTAAGTCGGCTGCCATTCAGCTGACATTGCTGGGCTGGCTGGACGGACTGCTGTGAATATTATCAGTAGCACTGCATATATGGGTCTTGTTCTACTCGAAATCACTTGAATATTCATAGTTACATTGACGGTCGTAAAACAGCAGCTTACCATTGTTCAACTTCATTGCCATTGAATAACTACTCACATGTAGGACTTTGTGTGCAGGCTAGATTACTATGAGTAATCAAACAATACATGCGTGCATATTCAGTGGTGTAGTACAGTTGCAGCACCACACCATACAGGGTGAATATTCAACTCTACTGCAAGTGAAAGTTTTGGGTGACTGTAAGTGTTCAAACAATCCCTGCGTGCATATTCAAGTCTGTTGCAGCTGCCATATGGAATACTACAGGTATTCAAACGAATCCTGCCTGTGAATGTTCAACGCTTTTGCAAGAGTCTGTCTTGCCTAACTACAAGTATTCAAACGATTCCTGCTTGAATATTCAGTGGTGTAATACATGTGATGGTCACAGCACTACACCATACATGTTGAATGTACAGCTCCACTGCAAGTGAATAAATGCCCCACATATAGGACTAGTGTGCAATTTAATTGCCACAGGGATATTCACCGACAATTACATTGAACAGGCTTTGACACCTTTTAGACCAAACGGTCTGAATAGCCACCTCGACATGCAGGAGCCAGGGACGCCGTATTCTAGGCTATTCACCCCTGTTTTTGTTGACTATTCAGACCAAACAGTCTGAAAATCCAGGAATCGGGGGGGCTCAGAATTACCGGTGCAGCAGCAGCAGCAGAATCGTCAAGTTATCTGCAACTGCAGTTCCAGTGGATGCCGCGGCATGGTAAGCAGTGCAGTCTATGAGTTATGCAATATATTGCTCTGACCGAAAGTCTCATAGTCCAGTGTCTACGAGTCATGCACTCCATTGCTCTGACCTAAAGTCTCATAGGCACTGTCCAGTGTCTACGACTTATGCATTCCTTTGCTGAGACCTAAGGACTCATAGGCACTGGACAGTGCCAGTCTGGTCTATGACACAGCCATGCACGCGTTTGTCTTGCTTGTGATTCTTGATAGCGTGGCGATGTGGATTGGTGTTGATCGCAGGCGTGCTAACCAAGATCTGTCATCATAGATGGTGGACGAAGCAGTTGCAAGGGCGCACCGTGCACTTGACCTGGCAGTTGCCGCAAGCAGGTGGGCACCACCTATTCCCCATAGTCAACCTCTCGAGCTCAGCCAACCACCATCGGAGTCTGCTACGAAGAAGTGGCTGGATATCTACCTAAAGATTGTGACATCCCTGGAAGATTCTGGTGTCCAGGTTGCTCTCGTCAACGAGATTATGAAGCTCATCTTTGGCCAGATAAATTCTGTGGTCAAGCTGGCCTTGGAGGTTCCTTTTGAACAGGAGCAGTTGCGGGATGACATTGCCAGCCTCATAGGCGACACAATATCGCACAGCCCTGTCGCGGATGAGCTGCCGACAGACATTGCCGCCGTGGATAAACTGTTGGCCGCGCTCGGCATGCCTGTTCCTTAGCGCCTGACCGTCTGTCCCACATGCAAGTACTTGTTTGATGCACCTTATCCCACACTCAATGAAGATGACGAAGACTCGGACACGAGCGAGACCAAGCAAAAAATGATTGATCGCCTTCGCAACACACCGTGCGAAGGGGGATGCGGTAGGGTTCGCAAAGAATGTTGCGACTTCTTGTACAATCGTATAGGTGCCTGGCTCAGCGCCAAATTAGCTGTCCCTTCAATCGCTCACGACTATCTGGAGGAATGGCGCCACAAAGATGAGTGGTTGCACGTCCCTGTGGAACAAGTACCTGCTGCAGAGTTGAGAGTCAGAGTTGAGAGTCACTGCAGCCGACATCCCCTTGCCGGTGTGGCCAGAAAAGGGCGATGTCCTGGAGATGCGGCACAACAGCAAGTCCATTTTCGACTTCAGACTTCCGCATGAGCCCCCAGATGAAGATCCTGCTGACCCACCCCCTTGGGTTGTTGTGGTCAAAGAGGTGCGGTCCGACGGTCATATGGTAGTCGACTACCTGAAGAAGGCAGGGGGGAGGAGGCTAGGCGTCTGGGTGGTTAACACAGCTGCGAGCGACCAGGTGGAGGACCCTTTCTCAGCCAAAACAAAGCTCGACTGGCCAAGGCAAGGGAGCAGCAGAAGCAGCTGCGCTTGGACTGAGAGAAGTAGAAGTGATGGACGGCGAATGAAATTCAACCAACATCGCATGTATTGGAAGCCAGGACAGCAGGCAGCAAGTGAGTGTGTTTGCACTTGCATTCACGTGATTGTGAAGTGCGTGTGTCTGCATCATAGACCAGTTCGGATAACTGCGCCTTGCAGACAACTATGTGCACTGTTGTGTGTGCATGCGACTGCATGTGTGATGGCCGAGCAAGCAGGGCAAGCAATGAACATGTAATGGCAATATATTACTGTATACACTTATGCACATCTGTTCTGCAGGCTATATACACTGAATGGATGCCTATAAACCCAGCCTGCAGCTGGAGTATAAGCAACCTGAAGTAGGTACCTGGGTGCTACTGACTCAGTCTATAGGCCATACTAGGGTGGTGGTGGTGCCGGTGGTGGTGGTGAGTGTCTGCTCAAGTAGTAGCCGATCAGGTTATGATAAATGGCGTTGGTGTAGTGTGGGCCCAGGTGCATAACTTCTCGTTGTGCTGCAGTGAGGTGTGTATATGATTTGTTCGCCATGTTCTGATCAAGCAGAAGCAAAATGTGAGTGAGGCCCGGCTGCAGAGCACCAAACGCCTCCAAAGTGTTGGCGTACAAAGGGAGCCCATTCTCCGCTCGCCGTTGATTGATGTCACGGAGGTAATGGTGCGCTGTGTTTCAGATCAAAACACACAGTGCAGCAGGATCACTGTCCCAAGTGTCTCGTGTCGCTTGATTGTTCCTCTGCGCCCAGGCATTGCGAGCTTGTATGCAGACCGCAAGCTCTGGAGCCATCAGCTGTTGCCAACCTTGCAAGTACTGTTGTATGCGCTGGGTAGTCTGTGCTCCTCCTTCGCTCAACGAACGTGCCCGCGCGCCGGGACTTTCAGCCAGGAAGTCCTCCACCACAACCCGCATCCACTCATCAACCAGCACGCCTTCCATGCGAATTTGCTGTTTTTCAACGAACTCCATATCATCTTCTAAGTTCGTAACCCGCTTATCAAGTTGATTGTTCTCCCTTTGCTGTTAAATGATTTTCTCTTGCAGTTCAGCTGCTGGCGGTAGTGCGGACGTGGAAGGAATGTCAGCAGCTCCACCACCTGGCATTACAGTCTGCAGCATCTGAAGCGTTTCCTTGAGCCTCTGCTGGGTATCTTCAAGCAGCTTCTCTGTATGACTGACACGCTGCATGGCTTGAGCAACGTTTTCTACCGATTCTGCCAGGTCCGCCTGCGCCTTCAGGAGTTTTGGGTCGTTCATGGTGGCTGGTCGCTTGCCGTCTTTGATAAGCTTCTTATTGGACTTCTGGAGTTTGGCATTTTCCTGACGCAGGCGTTTCACCTCCGCATTCAGGGCGTCTGCTTGCCTGCTTGCCTCTGCTTGCAGCTTGCCCCCAGTCTCTTGCGTTTGAGAGGCCAGCCGCTGGAGTTGTTTGTTGAGAGACTCCACTCTTGCTTCGAGGCGGTTCTTCTCAGCAGTCAAAGATTCAACCTCTGTTTGCAGCTTGCGCCCAGCCTCTTGCGCCTGTTGAGAGGCCTTCCCGAGTTTTTCATTGAGAGACTGCACTGCTGCACGGAGCTTCCTCCTGGCCTCCTCGCCTGTGCGCCGGCGCTCGCCTGCAGCTTCTTCCTGGCCTCCTCGGCTTGGCGCAGGCGCTCACTCAGTTGCAAGTTCTCCTCTCGTAGGCGGTCCGCCTCTTCACGCACCTGCTGAGCGGAGGACTCCTGCTGCTGCTGCTGGCCGCTGCTCTCCTCCAGCTTCTTCCTGGCCTCCTCGCTTTGGCGCAGCCGCTCAGTCAGGCTTGCATTGTCCTGTCGTAGACGGTCCGCCTCCTCAAGCGCCTTCTGCTGAGTGGACGCCTCCTGCTGCTGCTGGCCGCCGCTCTCCTGCTGCTTCTTCCTGACCTCCTCAGCTTGGCGCAGGCGCTCACTCAGTTCTGCATTTTCCTTTTGTAGGCGGTCCGCCTCCTCACGCGCCTGCCGCTGGAGGGAGGCCATTTGCTGAAGCTGGATTTGGAGTTGAGAGGCCTCCTCGGCTTTGCGCGCAGCGTCACGCGCTTGTTGCGAGGCCTCCTCGGCTTTGCGCAGGCGCTTCTGCAGGCTCTGGATCTCCTCCAAGCGTGCTGCTGCTGATCCTTTGAAGCTGCTCCTCGCCTGCCGTAGGCTCGCATTCTCTGTTTCCAAGCGTTGCCTCTCCGCATTGGTCCACCTCAACTGGTGCTGAAGCGTGTCTTCCTGCTGCTTCCGAATGGAGTCTTGGTGTGACTGCTGACGCTGAAGTCTTGCATTAAGGGCGTCAACCTCTGCTTGGAGCTTTTGTGCTTGCGCGGAGGGCTGCTGCTGAAGCTGGTCAAGAAGGTTCCGCTGGTTTTTCCTGGCCTCCTCGGCTGTCGCCAACAGCTGTCGTAGGCGGTCCCTGTCAGCAGTGGTGGCAACCAACTCTTGCGCTGCATCCTCACGCTGCAAGGCCAGCACCAACTCTGCATCCAACTCGCTGATCCTGTTAAAGGCGGCCTTCACGTCATCTTCAATGCGCTTGCAGCGGGTGAGGTGCTCTTTCAAGGCAGGGCGTTCACCGCACAGACGTTCAGCTTCTTCCCTCGCCAGCTCTGAACGCCGAGCATCGATTTCTCCCAGCTCTTGCAAAGTTTGTTGTAGCTGTTGTACGTGCTGGCTGTCTTCCGCTCTGGCCTGATCCTGCTGTTGCAGCCTTTGTCGCTCAGCATTGGCTGCATCAAGAGCGGCCTGCAGCTGTGGTATGCGCCCCACGGCCTCCTCTCTTTCCTTCTCCTGCTTTGCAAGAGCCACCTCCAGCTTCTGTATGCGCCCCCCGGCCTCCTCTCTGGCCTTCTTCTCCTGTTGCAGCAACTCTGCATGCTGTTGGCTAGCCTTGGCTGCTGCTTCAACAGCGGTTGATAACTCCGCTGCATAGATGCGCTTGACATCAGCGCTGGCGGATGCAACGGCCTGGGTGCTTGTAGACGCCTCTTCTAGGTGTTGCTGCATCGAAACACCAAGTTATAGCACAAACACGAAACAGCGGGGTCATAGACCGAAATGGACAGTGCGGCCTGTGACGCACAAGTAGCCAGAGACTGACTAATGCTGAAGTTGGCCAAGGGTTACCTAAAGTTGGGGCACTTGCTGTTGGAGGTTCTGGACAAAGCCTTCAACCAACTTGGCTATGTTGCTGGCATTGGCGACTCCTGAACGTGCAGCAGCGATACCGTCTTCCAACTTCTTACGAGCATCGTCGTCACCGTCACCGTTGCTGTCATCATCGCTGCTTTCATGATCGCTGGGTTCATCACCACTGCCGTCTCCATGATGATCACCTCCAGCAGGTTCATGATGATTACCTCCAGCAGGTTCATCAAGACCTCCAGCAGGTTCATCACCTCCAGCAGGTTCATTACCGCTGACATGCTGACCCTCAGCAGCACCTTCTGGAGTCCCTCCAGCAGTTTGATGGCCACGGTCTATGGCATCCTTCTCTGCGCTTCCTTGTGGTGGCCTGTCCGGAAACACTAGAGGAACTGAAGGTCGCCCCAAAACCCCTCCCAATGCTGCAAGTGCAGCAGCAGCAGCAGCATCAAAGGCAAGAGCAGCAGCTTGAGAAGGATTGCTAGAGGTAGCCGCAGCACCAGAAGCAGCACTAGAAGGAGTCGGACCAGGAGCTGCAGCAGGAATGGATTGCCAAGGATGGTTGCACTCCCACTTGTTGATGAGGTATGCGCGCAAGGACTTGTAATTCTCCGCCCATCCTGGATCCTGAAAATGGATGGTCTTCATCTGCTCTTCCAGCCAAACTTCTCGCTTCTGTTTCCTCCGATTAGCAATGGCGTTGATGTGTAGCCGGCGTGTCTCCCACTCCGCCTTGTTGCGTTGCTGCAATTGCTTTTGCTCAGCCTGCCACTGTGCAGTCGTATCTTGGGCGTTTTGAACATTGGTGCGCACGGCAGCTATCTGCTCCTCAGTCAACCAATGTCGCCTGCTTTCATTCAGACCATTGCGCACCATGGACAAAATGGTCTTCTCGATTCTTGACTGATAATCCTGCTCCTTCAGCCTGTGCTGATTTGCAGCCCGTGTCACCATGGCGCCCTGAGGGGCAATCTCTTGAAGGCCTTTGCGAATTGTAGTCTCTGCCTTACGGAACACTTCCTTGGTAAGTTTCTGCGAATCATCACCACCAGTTAAAACACGAATTACACACAACTCATTTACGTTTTAACAACACAAACATAACCTTTGTTCTTTCTCTTGTTCTATTCTGGAGTCTATCTGTCTTGACAGCAGGAATAGTCTATCTAGCACGCGTGTAAGCTCAGCGCACTTGCTTTCAGCTGAGTCAAATATCCCTTTTAAAAGGCGTACAGACGCCTCTCTGACAGTGTGATTGACTGTGTCGTTCTGGTGACACAAGTGCAGTCAATGAATGCACAATGACATGTACGACCATGCACTGACGAAGCGTTCTCAACACTTACATTCTGTCTTTGATTTCGGGCGACTTGTGGTCGTTTCAGCACCTGTTGAAGGACTAGCATGCACATGTAGTTGAGGCAAGCATGGATGCACACGGACAGAGCTACCGCCACCAGAGCATACACAGGTC
>RHPI01000863.1:0-37320 GCA_009103225.1 Chlorokybus atmophyticus
TGAGTTTTGACTTAGGAGGAGGATTATACTACATGTATGGTATATATGTATACATATATGTCTAAAATGTAGGTTACACGTATACATATAATGTTAGTGTGTTTGATATATGATCGCATATCGCATATCTTTTATGATGTATACGTGATACGGAATGATATGTCAGTGTGTTGTGTGCAAAATATACTAACTATGTATGCACCGGTAAGTTTAATACCTCGCCCCGCCAATCCTGAACATTCAATCAAAATGTATGTGAATAGTTACGTCATTTGCTAATGAATGCGCTTTGCATCTAAGATTATGGGGCTGCTAACGACTCCACCGGATTACATAAACATTCACGTTCTTTAGCAATGAAGTGTGCTATTAAACATTCACTTCATTTGACGGTGAACCATGGTCAGTCTACATTATCGACCATTCACACGCAATGTGCGTCACGTTAAACATGAATGTTCACGCACGCGAACATTGACGAACAAAAATAATAGAAGGTGTGGTGTTCACAGCCCGACCATGGCAGCGCTACCTGGACAGTTCTTGCAACCGGATGGATTAGGCGGGAGTCAAATACAAGACCTTCAAGCAAGGCAGACACATCTCATCTCAGTCGATCAAGCAAATCATCTATCCTTGGCAGCGGATACCTGTTCTTGATGGTCAGCTTGTTCAAGGCCCTATAGTGTAAGCACATGCGTAGCCTGCCGTCCTTCTTAGGTACGAAAAGAATGGGTGCTCCAAAAGGAGAGCTACTTGGCTCAATCAATCCCTTCTCAAACAAGGCCTTGATCTGCCCCTCCATGTCCGCATACTCAGCTGGACTCAGCCTATACTATAGGTCTGAACGGAGGCTGCGCATCAGACTCTGGAGGGAACGTATGCTAGATGTCCCTCTAAGGTGGCAATGCAGGCAGTTCTTGAGCTTGAAACACATCAGAAAATTCAGACAACAGATCTTCAAGGGCCGTGTCTGGTGGCTTGCCACCGGTCTCACCAACTGAGGGGGAAGTGTCGTTGTTGCCGACTGGCCGGACGAGCACTAGAAGAGGTTGAGCTCCATGGCGAACAGCCCTCTTCACCTGCATGGCACTCAACAAAGAACATAAGACATCTGTACTTGATGCATCATTAACAGAGATAACAGTGGGCGCAACATTGTGCCCATCTGCATGCAAGGTCACACGACCTTTGCGTACACTGCAAAGTTTTGTGTCCGCGTCTGTGCGCAAGCCACATGCTTGCTCCCAGTGGCTGCCAACAATGACATCCACGCCTGGCACCTCTACAAGGATGACCAAGAACTTGAGCTAAGCATGATAGCCTTGCACATGCAAAGACAAGCGTACAACTCCCGCACGGGGATCTCAAGCTTGTTCAAGGCAACAACCGTGTCATCACACTTGCTGACACGAATGCCTAAGCGCCGCACAAGAGATTCACTCACAAAGTTCTTAGGTGTGCCCGTGTCTATCATCAAGATGCACGGCACATGCGCAATTGAAGCTTTGAACAACCAAGTCAAGTCCAGAGTACTTACCTCATGGATGGCAGGGGGGTCATACAACACACGCATCTGCCCCTTACCTAGCTTGACCTCTCCCAGGACCTGCATGCCTTTAACAAAGCGGGTCCACAACTCAGGACGCTTGGGTACAACCACGCATGCACTTGTGTTGTGCGCACTCTTGCTCTTGCAATCCACATAATGCTTGAGCATGTTTGACAACTCGTCAACACGTGCATTGAGCAAGACACACTTGCCCGCACAGTCGTGCTGCATGAGTTGAGTATCTACCTGTACACCCAACTCGTTCTCCCACACAGCGACATTGCATGGTTGGGGAAGGCGTGACATCAAGTCACTGAAAGCATATTGCGTATCAACGTCCACAGAGCAGCTAGCCATTGGCAATCCCTGTTGTATACATGGCTTCTTGCTCTCTTCATGTCCCTCATACATGAGAGCATGGCCCCGAGCAGCATCAGCTTCAGCTTCACAGAGCTGTGCTTCACGCCTACGCTTACGCTCTCGGTGGTTCTGTACACTTGCATAAACAGATGCACCAACATGTCCCTGACTTGGGATTGCACAGTCAGCGATGTCACTTGACCGTTGCCATTGAGCTATGTTGGCCTCGTGTTGTTGCTGTAACTCTGTTACCTGCTCACACAATGTGGCAACCAAAGTGGTAAGCTGTCGGGTGGTCTTAGCAACATCATTGCCCCAAGATACCTTTTCTCTTGCTGTATGCTCTTGCTCAGCCATTGCCACAAAGGTTAGGGCCAACACCACAAGGTGAGGTCCCTGTAACAGATGCACTCACGCGCACACGCGCGCACACACGCGCACACGCGCCGCGCTGCAGCAGCTGGTGCAGCAATAAGCCAATGCGTGTGTAATGCTGTGTATGAGCAGCAAGAACACACAACTAATGCTCAAATCAGCGTGTAGAACGACCCACACCGTGCATGCAAGTGTGCACGCAGCTGGACGCACCAACTAGCATGCACAATCAGCTCAAAACCCTGCCATGTAGTGTGTGCAAGCAAAGAATGCAATGCACGCACGGTGCAGCAAGTGCATGAGCTGATGGGCAAGCATGCAAGGCTTGGAATGCAAGCTCCGAGTCCAATGTAACGATACCACTCACGTATTTGCTGGGCGGCTTGGCAAACTTATGCACAAGCACAGGACTTACTACTGGAAGCCCTACCAGCGTCACTGGTGCAGTACCATGCAGAGGAAGTCACAGCACCGCACCAAGGAAGGAGAGGATGACACCAACCTCTCTACTCAGCTCCCACACACTCACACACTCAAGCACACCTCACACACATGTGCAAAGCTGCCACGGACATCACACCCCACATGGGATGAGAGGGAGAGCCCCTTGAGCAACTATACTAGGCACCCCACACAAGAGTCGAGTATGCACATGCTGAGCTGCCTCAACACATGTTGAGGCCGTTCATATACCCTCTCTTTGCTGCTCTCCGACCTAGAACATCCAAGTCCAAGGCTACATGCCTTGTCATGGCTGCGTTGACCACAACTCATGTCTAGGGCTGCCACATCAGCCCTTGGACCTGTTTCAACGCCCAAGACTGATCACACATCAGCCTCGGACATTGCAAACGTCCCTAGGCTGGTCACATCAGCCTAGGACATCACACACATCATCCTTGGACGTTGTGAACGTCCTTGGCTGGTCACATCAGCCTAGAACATCATACTCATGCATACATATGCACCCTTATGCATACATATGCGCGCATATGCACACATATGCGCATGCATGCATATACATGCATACATCTAGTACATACCTCTCATGCACGCATATGCACTCATATGCGTACATGTGCACACATATGCAAACACATGCATACACATGCGGACATATGCACACATATGTCTCTGTACATCACATGATGTCTCATCGGCTATGATCAGCCCTGTGCTTGCCATCATGCCTTGTGTAGTTCATCATGCTCAAGGCCGCACANGGGGGGGGGGGGGGGGGGGGGGGGGGGGGGGGGGGGGGGGGGGGGGGGGGGGGGGGGGGGGGGGGGGGGGGGGGGGGGGGGGGGGGGGGGGGGGGGGGGGGGGGGGGGGGGGGGGGGGGGGGGGGGGGGGGGGGGGGGGGGGGGGGGGGGGGGGGGGGGGGGGGGGGGGGGGGGGGGGGGGGGGGGGGGGGGGGGGGGGGGGGGGGGGGGGGGGGGGGGGGGGGGGGGGGGGGGGGGGGGGGGGGGGGGGGGGGGGGGGGGGGGGGGGGGGGGGGGGGGGGGGGGGGGGGGGGGGGGGGGGGGGGGGGGGGGGGGGGGGGGGGGGGGGGGGGGGGGGGGGGGGGGGGGGGGGGGGGGGGGGGGGGGGGGGGGGGGGGGGGGGGGGGGGGGGGGGGGGGGGGGGGGGGGGGGGGGGGGGGGGGGGGGGGGGGGGGGGGGGGGGGGGGGGGGGGGGGGGGGGGGGGGGGGGGGGGGGGGGGGGGGGGGGGGGGGGGGGGGGGGGGGGGGGGGGGGGGGGGGGGGGGGATTCAAGACATATGCTTACCCTCAAGTTGTTGTCCGAAAGGTTGGGTGGCTGTGTGGTGCCCGTGGCACTGTAGCGTTTCACTTCAAACCTCTGCATCTCTTGAAGAGCTGCACGGAACTCTTCTTTGGTATCCACCGCAGGTTCTTTGCCGCTGCTGTGCGGAGGATTTACGTAATAAAGGACTTGTTGAAACATCTGCAGTCTCCTCTGAGTCTGCCTCCTCGCTTGCTTCCAACTCCTGTTGTTGCTGCTGCTGTTGCTGTTGCTGCTACCGTTGCAGCTGAAGCTGTTGCTGCTGCTGCTGCTGCTGCTGCGCTTGCAGCTGCTCTTCTTCCACCTCCAGCTGCGTATCGCGAGGCCAAAACATATACTGCCTTGACAGTCGTCCCGCTTCGTCCCACATTTTTTGCGTCTGTAACCTTGGGTTAATTTGCATGGTGGGATAATTGGTGTAAAACTGCATCCACTCACCCATCCTGAGATGGCCATGACTTCTGCCATTTGGTAGTACTTCAGCACCGCGACCCTTGGATGAGGGTGGGTCGGTTATTGATTGTTCTGCAATACGCTGCTGGTGAGTTTCTCGTGCAAATGTAAGTTGATAACAAGGCTTGTATAACAAAAGAACAGCATGCATAACACGTGACGTGCACAGGATCCCAGCAGCGACTGTCAACGCGCTGCGCGATGCGCCATACGGCACAGAGCATTGACAGCCCGGGCATGTCGTAAGCAAATTCGATTGTTGAACGCTCTTACCTTAGTGGCTTTTTGGAGTTCAAGCCCCATAGACTTGCACGCATCCTGGTCCTAGCTACCGCCTCCGTTGTTGACCATGCGCACGACTCGGCACATCTGCGTGTTGAAGTGCTGTCCGATTTTGGTGGGCTTGGTCTCTCCCCGAGTTGGTTGACCCCTTGCATCACGATGACCAGCTTGCACATTGCACAAACAGAACGGGCAGCCCCAGATAAACGGCGCCCCTGTGGACGCCCGCCTTCGTTCCATGACGTCCAATTGCCTGGCAATCCTTCTCCTAGCAACTGTCTTGTACAACTCCTCACAGCTCAGCACACCTCTCCTCGCTTCACCCTGCGCCCTGAGCTACACCCACACCCACACCCACACCCACACCCACACCCACACCCACACCCACACCCACACCCACACCCACAACCACACCCACAACCACAACCACAGCCACAACCACAACCACAACCACAACTACAATCACAACAACAACAGCAAACAATACCAGCGAGACCTTGCAATGGCTATATACGTCACCAACCTCCCGTCTAATTGACGATGTCCATCAATGACAGCCGCCAAGTTGGTGAGTCCCTAGCCCTAACCCTTGACAGCCGCCTTGTTTATTTTATGCATTTGTTGTTACAGAATCCACTGAATTTTATTATAGCATGCGTTTGGCGTCAATTCGCTGTTAAATAGATGACAACCGCCAGTTTAAGGATTGACAGCCGCGTCGCTAGCTTTGTGACTTCCATTGACTGTCGCACTGCACATGGCACTGCACAAGTACGGCTTGTGCGGCAGTCACAAGGCTTGAGCGGCTCGTGCGACTGTCAATATGGAACATGATAGGACTTGACAGTCGCAGCAGCAACTTGGTAATTGAATGATGAGTTCGCATGCGCGTTTGCATGCGCCCTGGTGTTGCTTGAGTACTTGCATTTGTTGTTTTTGTTTTCCTGCGAGCTGTCAGCGCTTACCTGCAAGGTGTTTAACTTGCTTTAAAGCTTGCATGCCTTGTTGCTTGCGCGCTGAGTCACTGTCTGTGCACTAAGTTCGCTTGCTTGTTTAGCCTCAGTCTGTGCACTGAGTTCAATTACTGGTTCAGGCTGTTCAGCTGCAGCACACCATGGCTACCAAGGAGGGCAGCCAAATGCGTGCCGCAGCTGATTGCTTCAAGGCCAGTGCAACAATTTGCTGAGCCAGGTGACAGGTCCGCAGTCCTTGATAACGGAGGAGTACAAGCATATGCACACAATGCTGATGGTTTACATGGAGAAGCTGAAGAAGGAGATGTTGAGCAAGTGGCCACTACCTCAAGATATAAAGTGCAAGCACTTCAAGATGAATGCTGAGCACCGGCAGGAGCTCGATGAAGTATGTGAAGCGGTCTTGCAGCAATCACTTCCGCTGGTCTATTATGTAAACCACTCGCTCATGTGGACAAAAGGTGAGCTGCTTTCTTAATGACATGTGATCTTTGAATGGAACTTGAACTCAGCTGCGCTGAAGTGAGCCTTCAAGCATGTTGTTCAGCTTTCAATTTACTCTGTCTGCTTTGCTGTAATGCCGTTGACAGTCCTTGCCCTGGTTGATGTTGCTGTGTTCATGCTTGTTGCTTCAATGACCAGTCGCGATATGCTGTCTTTGAGGCTGTCTTCTGCTAAATGGCAACTTCCAACAACTGAAAGTGTGTGCTATATGGAGCTGCCGTCGACAGTCCTTGCCGTTGGTACTTTGCTGTAATCGTATCTGCTTGTGGTGCAGCACAAATCAAGCATGTATGCTAGTGCTTCAGTACTCCGTTGGCGCGAAGCGCGGCAGTGGTACCGTGAAAAGCGTCCAACATCGCAATGAAGCCAAGAAGCAAAGACGTGCCAGCAACAGGGAAGTTGCACAAGGCAGCCTCGCTGCTCAAGCTGAAGCTGGCTGGGGCATGACATTTTGCTTGGGGAGGGACATGAGGGCCAACCAGCAGGTGGTCATGCTTGCGCCTTTGACCGCTGAGCCTCTCACATATGCTCAGTACCGGGCCACTTGGCTAAAAGAGAGGTAAGCAACCATGGTGCTGTCGACTGCCAGTCCTGTTCTACTGTTGCCTCCATACTGGCTTCACACATGGTGCCTGCTACTCAGCCTGCTACTCTGCATGTCACGACAGGGGTGTGGACGGATATGCTGAAGATCAGGCGTACAACATTTGCAACAACGCAGTTGTTGTTGTGCGGATTGTCAACATTATTGACAGTCGCTAATGCGATCAGTTGACTCTGTCATGAAAGTCGCCAAGGGACTGCACTGACCACTCTGGGTCCTACGCAGGTTGCTGGGGCGATCTCTGACTGTGAAGATGAAGAAGCCGCCCCCATGAACTTGCGAATTGCAGCGGGGATTGTGTGCAACATCGAGCCCAATGCCCCCATCAGAGAGGAGGCAATGGACATGTATGAGTACTACTACCACACCGAGCACACGCTGTTCCACAATAGTCACCAGCTGGCATTCAAGGATCCCGACCAAGTGGAGCGTGTGCCAGACGAGCTGATTTTGCGAGCCATTGTCACCTTTGCTACCAGGAAAAACTGGGTAATTTTGAACAAAGATGTTGAAGGAGGGTGCGAGTGGGCAATTAATTGCAAACTACTAGGTATGCATACTTCACTGCAGTAAGTTAACAATAGTCCTTTGCTAGTTTTTAAGAGTGACGACTTGGTATAATGCAGGGCTATTAAGCGAGGCAAACTTTGCCTCTTGAAGAAGAGGAAGCCATTCCGACAAAAGAGCAGTGGATGCGACAGCCCTCGTCATCCTCCTAGGTGGGTGGTTTCCTATGCTATGGTCATGTTACTATTTGTGTGTAAGCACATAACATTACAGTTGTTGTGCAGAGTTCAACAAGCACGCGCTGAGTGTTTGCAAGAGATGCCGTCGAGCAAGGCTGTCGCGGGTGTCTTCACATTGGGGCTGAATCAACCATGGAGCATATGTGTGGCTTCCAGGCGAAGGTGCTGGCAACACAACAGACTGATGTTGTTAGCTGCTTCTGTTACCTCCTGTAACCGCAGCGTGAAGTGCATGCATGTAGGCGACTGTAGCTACAGTTTCACTGGCTTGACACTGACGGGCTAGCGTTTGACAGTTCATTACCGCATTTTTGTGAATTGCATGCGTGTCGGATTGTATGCACCAAGCACGGTGCATGCACCAGTGCTGAGACCTTGCATGGATACAATGGCTGTGACATCATGACAGACCATGCATGGTGCGATTGTCAATTAGACCATGTATGGTGTGTTGTCTGTTGGGACTAGACATGGTGCCGCTTGTAGACCATGCATGCACAACAATGTCCGTATCTATGGACCGTGCATGGTGCGACTGTCAATCAGACCATGTATGGTGCATTGTCTGTTGGGTTATACATGGTGCCGCTTGTGGACCATATGCATAACAACGTCCGTATTCATGGACCGTGCATGGTGCGATCGTCGATCAGACTGGCACCATAAATGGTCCACTAAGCCAGGAGGGCAGCGCATTATGCATGGTGTACAATGTCGGTTACAAAAAGGACTTTCGGTCCGTATTCATGGACCGTGCATGGTGCGAATGTCAATCACTAGACATGTGGAAGTAACAAACCATGCATGGTCTTCGGCGCCAGGGGGCATTGCACCATACATGGTCCTTGCAACCTCATACAAACAGGTCACCATACAAGGTGCGACCCCCAAAAAAACATGGGACCGTTCACGTGAGGTTTGGACCATGCATGGTCCGACTGTCAATGACCAACCATATATGGTCCACTAATTTCATTTAGCAGGGGAAAATCTCGGTCTAGAGGTACGGACCATTTATGGTCCTTTGACGTCAACCGGTATGACCCCCCACCTCAGCACCAACCAACGACGCAACCGGAGCTTGACACGAGCTCGGTCCTGCAACTGCAGCCCTACAATGGCTGCCTTGTTTGCTGCTAACGCGCTGCGCGCAGGGCGAATATCAGACAGCACTTTCATTGAAAAATTGATAATTGTCACATGTTGCTACTTATACACTTTATTCAACAATGCAAGCTAATTCATCTCCACGGTGTGGCATATGCATAATTCTTCGGCCTTTGAATTAAAGGACTAGATCATGTGGCATGCTTGACAAAAGGCCCACGAGTTCTTGTGTGTGCTTGCCAAGCACGGCTTGCACATTGGTTGTGTGCATTACGTATGTCTTATCAACATCAGCATCTCTATCGTTTCAAAAGTCCAAGGTTTATGTATCAACAACGCTAGTACATGCACGTTTAACCATGGCACAATATATCGAAGAAAAACGACTAGACTCAACGTGCCACAGCATGCCATATCCGCAGCAACATAACACACAAACATATTATCATATGGCTCACAGCGTGTTTGTGCAAACATATTGCTAACCATGCCTATAACAAGTTCCGCTCCGCAGCTGCGGCGAGCATGGCGTTTTCCTCCATCGTCACTATGAGCATCGGCTTGGGACCCCGCTCAGGCACAGCCGCCACCACGGCGCCGTGCTTGCGAGGATCGCAAGTCCTTGCGCTCGCTGGAGCGCGCATGTCAGACACTATCGCTAATTGGTCAAAATTCCTGGTAGACAGCGACGTGGCAGTCCCTGCACGTCGAGCAATATAACCATGTGTACCACATGCCTTTCAATCGACCCCGCCTTACACATCACTTACGCACAATAGCCGCACGCTTTTTGCTTGATACAACCCCCTTTGGCGAGCCGATTGTCAATGGCTTAAGTCTATAACGTGGTATAGAGTGGTATAGAGTGGTCAGCGATGTGCTCGCAAGCAGCATAACAACGCCCCTCTCAACACACAGTGCGAGAACTTTGAGCGTTTTGGTAACTTTGGGCGTTTAATACATGCACGTACAACAGAATACTCCATGTAAATAATTGTTGATTCACCAAGAATGTTCATGAGAGGAGAGAACATAATGTTTTACCAACAGCTTGCTTGCCGGTTGCTTCTGTGACCCCTTCTTGCGTGCACCTTCAGCATGCGTTTGACACTTTTTGCAGTTTCAAGTTGACGGCATCAAGTGTTGAAACTGCTCCTTTTCAGACTGGCTTCTTCTTCTTCACGACAAACAATAGCTTTCTCCCCATGCAATAGCAACTGCCGCTGTGCTTGTGACGTGACAGACACTGCGCAAGTTGAGCAGGTCGAGCGGGGCGTGTATGTTTCTGGGTGTGTCACTTGGTGTGGTGCATTGCAGCCAACGCTGACTATTGATTGTGTGGTTTGTAGCGGACATTGTGACAGCGCGTGGGAAGCTTGACGAAGCCTTCAGTAATTGTTGGGTTTTCCACCGTTGTGCGCTTACTCGGTCTAGTTCACATGGCGCTGGACTCTGTATCACTCATTCTCATCAATGTGTTCAAGCGTAGGCAGAGCTGCGACGGATGCTCGCGCAAGGTCATGGCTCGGTGGTGAACAACACAAGCATCTCTGGCCACGTGTACACGCCGCTCAGCAGCAGCTACTGCGCCAGCAAGGCCGCTCCTGACAGCTTTACCATCTCTGCAGCCGCCGAGGTCAGCCACAAGTTGACCAACAAGCCATGAACACGCACGCAGGCACGCATGTCAGCGTCATGTGCAACATGTTGTTGTGAAGGTTGCGCAAAGAGGCGTGCGCGTGAGACGTGATCGCGCCTGGTTTCGCGCTCCCGTCAGAGATAATCTCGGCAATGGTGAACGGCCCTTCCTAGTCGCTGGACTTTGTTCTCAAACTCGTTCTGAGCAGGAAGGTTGGCGGACAGTGAACAGCCTGTCATCAAAGAGCATTGCAACCAGCTGCTGTGGTTGCATGCATTCAAGTCCGTCACAGGTCAAGTCATCAGCATTGACGGGTGTGCTGGTATCAACCACTACAGTTTGTGACATGAGCCGTGTTGATGTAGTATATTGACGATTTGTCTCCTGTGTTCAGTAGATATAGCATATGCGACAAGTGTTTGTAACAGAATGTTGGGCTTTACCTGGCCCATGACATATCAGTGGCCTGGCTTGTCGACGCCTCCATAACAAGTCGTAACTTCGACTCAAGAGGACGTGCTTCTGTGCAAGTACATTGAAGCACTGCAGGCACTGAGTGTTCCAAAGTGCGACAAACCGAGTTGTAAAAGCTTGACCAACATCACCTCGAAAGGCCCGTATTCATGGACCACATGCTTATCTGCTGGTTCCTGGCGGATGATGCAAGAGAATGCGGGGCACGGTCTGCTATGCAACAAGCCATGCAACAAGCCATGCAACCTGTGCACGACAAGCCTCATACCACTGCATGTGTCTCCAAGATTGCTGCACAACGGATTGCGCAGCTTTTATTGCTCACAACGAGATGGCCTAGTGAGCTACAGGATCAATAGCTCAAGGTCTCCAACACTATCCGTTGGAGAAGGATTATCACTCAGTGCTTCTAGACATTTGCCTACTCAAGTCCGAAACAACAGTTACGGAAAGCCAATCGCTTCCGGTTGGTGTCTTCGCTCAAGTGAGAGTGATGCGGCACGAGGAGGCAGCGTTCTTGTTGTCGCCATGGAACCAGTCCCAGTTCTGCTGAATGAGGAAGCGCTTGCCTTTGATGTGCGTGTTGTAACGCTTGCCAGCATGGAAGTGCTGCTTGCCATACCTGCACCCCAATCTCAAGTGTTGTTGGTTGAGACGAATCTTGCTGCGGCCAAGTGATGACATGCATTGGGGGACACTTACGTCCAAGCGCACTTGTCGGCATTCTCGTTGCCCTTCTGATCATGCCATGCGTTGAGTCTCGGGTCCGAGTGGGCCTCCATCAGCTGTGGGGACCGCAATCAGGAGCAAGATTCAACAACAAGATGACAGCACGTGCGCCGACCCATCCCCCTCTTCCCCACCCACCCACCCGAACACACCCCCACACAACAGCCTATGCGTGCGTGCGTGCATGTGTGCCAAGGTCACGCCTGATCTCCCTCATCGTGTACGCGCACAGGTGCGCGTACTCACGCACATACATAAGAGACAGACGCGAGCACGCGCACGTACCTCATGTGCCAGAACGCTGGCCATCATATCACCCGCCCAGTCATTGGGAGCGCTAGACTTCTTGATTGACAGCGGGCCTCCACAATTTTTGGGGCAGCGCGTTGCGGCGTTGCCGATGAACGCGTACTTCATGTTGTGCTTGTCGTACGTGTGCCAACCGCAGAACTTCCTGCAACACAATGACCCGACGATGATCTTGTGGTAGACTGTACCTCTCTTCACCCTTTCAGAGTCAAGCTTACGTGCACAAGCCAGATATGGTGACCGTGTTGTCGGTGATGACGAAGTACACGCCATTCGGATCAACCTTCTTGCCAAAGTGTGGACTCAACGCAGCGTTGCGGGCGAGGTGCTGCACTTGGCTGGAGGTGATACTGCACACGCACACAAAAACATAAGTTCACAGAGTTGAGAGTTGTGTCCAGATGCAGAGCAGTTGCAACTGCAAGTTCACTCAAGTCCAACATGTTGATGACCACTCACGTGTGCCCAAAATGGTAGCCGTTGTAGATCACGCTTCCCTTGTACACGACGGGGGAGTGGCCGAGCTTTTTGTTTGTAGTGTAACGCGACTCGATGTTCTTCCACCACCCGGTGTTACCGATACCCTACTTGCCACATGTGGTGAGAGTGTTGTCTGCAACGTCGCGTGTGCATGTGCTCAACAGACGCACTTGACTCACCTGTGCAAGAGTCAAGAGCGTTAAACGCGTTTTGCTGTTGGAGTAGCGAAGTCTGTCCCATTTGCCATAATAGGCATAGTACACGTGCACGGGCCTGCCCTGGCCCATCACGGGACCGTGAAAGTACTGGATGGGGGAGTTGATACCTGTGCAGGCAGATAGCAATTTCAGTAAACATGTCGGGGATCGGCAGAGTACTGGCCTTTGTGCGAGTTCAGCACAAGTATGTGTGCGCGTTTGTGCAAGGATGTACGCGCGCTGTGTGGCACTCGCATACACGCGCATGCAAACAGACACGTGTGTGCGCAGAGTTGCGTGACTGTGCGGGGCGGTCGTGTACCTGCATAGGCGGATACGGGCCCCTCTCCACCCGCGTGTGTCTGAGCATCTGGGTCGATTGCACCACTCGGCGCTTCTGCACAGCACACAACACAACTTCAGTCAGTTGCTGCAACACCGACAGTTCCATCACGCACGTCTGCCACTCACTGGCAGTGGAGGCATTGGTGTTCTGAGCTGCAACATTGTCACGGTCGATGTTGTTGATGGGATGAATGCGGAGAGGAGGGATGTCGCTGTCGCTGTGGCTAGCAGCCGCTGTTGCCTGGTGCACCTCCTCAGCGCTGATGTACTGCAGACCAACGAGCTCGACCATATCTGACCAACACACAAGCCAGTCAGTGGCAGAGCGGCAAACAAATTGTCACACGCACATGTGGACATCCGCTGCAAAGTGCAGCACACACCCACCTAGCAGGTCTTCAGCGGCAGTGCATTGGGACATGATCTGCGTCCCAACCAGCAGCAGAAAGAGGAGGCAGCTCGTGGAGGCTGCAATGGTCGACGCCATGGTTATGACGCTGACCGATTCACTCTGGCACGCAGCAACCACTGAACAGACAATGCCACGGCTCCTGCCCAAACATGTTGGTTTATATACCACATTCCAGCGCGACGTGGCCTGTTACGCGGCCTGAGGCTGGCTTAGCAACATCTGACAAAGTGGTGACTGTACTTGTATGAAGCAGCAATGGCGTATGGTAACTTGCCACGCACTGCCGGATAGCTCTGACAGCTCAGCACAGATGTAACACCAGAGGTACTACGTAAGATCACGCGCGCCGTTTGGAGCCGCTCGCCTCTCGAGCCCAGAAGTCTAGTAAGCACATTTCAAATCGATCAACAAGTCTGCGTGGGTTGCTTACTATTCCGTCGGTCGTTGACAAGGTTCCGCACTGCTGCATGTTGCCAGAGCGCCATTTTGGCTTTGAGGCCAACACATCCAGCCGTCTAACTCGCTAGCTTGTTATGGCCAATGCTGCGTCTGTAGTCATGCGTAATGCTTTGAAGGCGTAACATAAACTGGTAATGGTTTTCTTTTCTTGCAGCTGCTACGAGCACATCCCATCCAATATAGCCATCATAAGCCATCATAGCAGAAATTCATATCGATTAGTGTCGCCGCCTCAGACGTTCGATAATTGCAATTAAAACATCACATTAATACACAATCTTGTACATTATGCTGGAACCGACAGGTACCGTATATACCAAAACACAGTCCCCCCCCCCCCCAAACACAGTCCCCCCCCAGCGTTTGTAAAGGGGGGGACAGAGTTTTGACTTAGGAGTCCCCCCTCCATTTGTAAGTTTACCTTTAAGGGGACTGTACCACATATATGGTATACATATTACACATATATGCATACATGTATGTCTGATATGTAGGTTACATGTATACTTATATTTTTAAAATGTATGATATATAATCGCATATCGGATATCGCAAATCTTATATAATGTATATGTATAAATATATACACACACACGTGATACAAAATGATATACCCATGCATTGTGTACAAAATATACATATGCAACTATGTACACAAACATATGAGTTGCAACAATATGGTACAAATACTATTTATTTGTATACATACTGATAGTGTACGTATGTATCATTTGTGTTTATCATTAACAGCGTGATACATGTATATGCTTAAAATGCTAATAAAATTCCCTTTTTGTGGGCCATGGTGGCACAATTGTTGCTTATCTTATAGGCTGCGTCAGCCTGCTGCCGTTGCTGGCCTGCCGGCACCACTATAAGTTACGCTACTGACTGTGACCAATAGTGTCATGCCTATTGTCCTCGCATGCCAGCCTTCATCGAGCATGCTCACGTCAAGACCCTCCCCCGGCCTACCAGCCTACACGCGTCACGTCTCAGTGGTTAGGTTGTGAATCTAGACTAGCTCATGACCATAGCCTACAAAGGCATCGCGCGTAGCTGTTCAGTTGTACGGTTGGTTATTAATTTTGTTCTTTTAATTAGGAGGTGTTCGTGGGAATAGCCTCGATATGACTATTAGCTAATGTTCTAAACAGTCTTAATTTGACATGTATAAGAAGTTGAAGTGTTCACCAAACCAGCTAGTGACACTGTGAGTGAGAAAATGGAAAGAGCTAAGAAAGCTAAGAGCTTGTGAAGCAACTTTAACTACGAACACGCCATCCCACTTTTCAAGAATCCCCTCACCGTGTGAGGGATTCTTGAAAATTAGGAGCCTGTGCATGCTCTTGTGTAATGTGCTTGTTATTCCTGTGAAAATTGGTGTGCTTGGTTGCATCAGTTAGAGCATTGCATCCACATGTTGCTTACTCATTCACCTCACTTCACAAAGTGAGATATTCCCACTCATGCGAATAACTGTAAACAGCGCTACCTATAATAGTGCTTGTTGAGTCATTATCACCCTCTTTGCTCAAGTGAGCAGCTGAGGATATTCCAACATCCATGGCAATAAGTAAGTTGGCTGGCTTGCCCTTTGCATAGGAATAGCCGCTAGAAGGTTTGAGACAACTTAAGTCAAGCGGTCCAAGCGCGAGAAGGTTCCAGGCGCGTCGGCGAGTCCGGATTTTGGAGACTTTCAGGCGCTGTAGTAGAATGATTGTATCTTGGTGATAGTTGACTATTTGGCGTGTGCTATAGCTTAATGGAAAGCTGCTGAAAGCTAGCTACGTGGCGCAACTTGGAGTGCAGGTTATGGTTGAGCGTGCTAGATGCAGTAGCTTTTGAAAGAGAAGCATGTGTAGCTGGCGGGTATTAAATCCGTGGACATGATGTTAATAGATGGTCTTGTATGGTCTCCTGACGCTGGTGTTGTAGCGTGCACTTGTGCATATGTATGCTTGTCATCGTCCATCTAAACAAGTCATGGGCCTACACATGCTTGTGTAGGTTGTAGTGAGTTGAATCGCGTGAGTAGGTGTGGATGATGTGTGGGTAGTAGGTTGCAAACTCTGCGAGTAGCAGAGGGGCAACGAAGGTTACAAGCATGGACGGCATCAAGTACACAAACGACCCACTAGACGTTGACAACTACAACATCTGCAGTATGAAGATGGCGCTGCTATTAGCCCACAAAGAGTTGTGAAAGTATGTAGACCCGAAGGAGACTGTTCCCGTTGCTGAGGCGAGTGTTTGTGCGTCTCAAGGGAGGAAGGCTCTGGCGCTGATTGGCTTGCACATTGCAGACCATCACTTGGTGTTGGTGAGGGAGTGCAAGGATGCGAAGGAGCTTTTTACAAAGCTTGAGAACCACTTCAAGGCGCGTAACATGGCGAGGAGATACAACTGAGGTAGGAGCTCAACTCGTTGCGCAAGGAGAGCGGAGAGGCCATTATCAAGTTCATGACACGCGCGAAGGCGTTGTGGAAAGACTTGCTCGGTGTTGGCCATGATCTCAAGGAGGTGGAGATATTTTGGGATGTGCTCATGTTTGCCCGAGGATTATAGGGTTGTTGTCACTATATTGGAGTCATCAACGGAGGACTTGACGTTGGATGGGGTGACACCACGGTTTCTTCAAGAGGAGCAACGCTTGAGGAAAGAGGATGAAGTAGAGAACGGAGCTGAACTTGGTGGTGTGGCATTCGCGACTTTATCGAGGCATGCACATCAGAAGAAGGGCGCTCGAGGCAGCAGCGTGCAGTGTTGAAACTGCGGGGAGCGTGGTCATGTAAGGAGCAAGTGTCCCAAGCTGAAGAGGACGAGGGCTGATGGTGAGGAGAGGGTGTGTGCGTTTCATGCATCTGATGAAGGAGCGGAGTATCCTGGGTGGGTGCTGGATTTGGGAGCAAAACAAGCATCTCAAAAGCGACAGGAGCAAGCTAATCAACCTCACTCTGTTAACTGAGCCAGTCACGGTGGACTTTGGGAACAAGAAGATGCTGGATGCTGTTGCCAAAGGAGACGCCAACCTCAGGTGCAAGGTGGGTGGTGCAGTTAAGAAGGTTGTGCTTACAGATGTACTGTATGTGCAAGGTGCATCTGCTAGTTTGTTCTCAGTACATGTAGCCTCAAGGGTTGGTGCGAAAGTTGTGTTCCATGCGGACAAGGTTAAGATAGTGCTTGGGGGCGTCACATATGTGGTAAGCATCAACAAGGGCGGACTCTACTACGTTGAGGAGGACTGTAACGGTCAAGGCCAAGTTTCATGATTTTATAACCTTTTTGCCCATATATTGAGCACCACGTTTTCATGACTTGTGCCAGATATTGGCGAGTTATGCGTCTGCTACGGATATCAACTGGGGGCCCAGGACCAGTCCGGAAGGTGCTAGAAAACGGAGGGCCAGTCGAGAAGGGCTCGACCAGATTTCTCAAAGGGCCTGGCGCCAAGTAGAATAACTTGACCATATGAGCACCTAATCAGGAGATCTTTGGTGCGTAAGAAAGGTTTAGAAGTATACTATAAGGTTATGCAATAACATCTTAGCCTTAGATTTTGTGTACCACGGGAATCGTCTACACAGTAGCATGTGCAGACTGGCAGGTATAAAAGTGACATTCTACAATGTGCAATACAACCTTTAGCTCCCTAGTTTCTTGTGTGCAAGCCTGGTGGTGGTTAGCAGGGATTGCTAGCCTGTGTCCATTGGTGTGTGCTTGCTTGTGTGACGATCCAAGGCGCTACACAAGTTGGTGTGTAGCTTCGAGCGCATGCGCGTGCGTACGCCAGTGACGGGGCGCGCGTGTGTGCTTGGCAGAGGGGGCAAGGTTCCGGTGTGAATACCGTGTCTTGGTGAGAGGGTTATTGATTGGACCAAGTCACAGGTGACAAGGCACAAGCACCGTTACAATTGGTATCGGAGCACGGTGTCCAAAGGTGAGAGAGGAAGTGTGTGGGCGTTTACACTTTTCATTCGGAAGCGGAGTGTAGTGTGTCAATGGAGATGAAAGATGCTCGCATGGAAGAGCTTCAAGCTGCCATCTTAGCATTGAGGGAAGAGCTTCATTACACCCAAGCGGCGGCACAAGCACAACGCGAGGCGTATGAGCATGCGATGGCGCGTGTACAAGTTCCCATCGCATCAAGCTCGCACGTGCATGTGAAGGTGCCAAAGCCCAAGCCGTTCAAGGGTTAACGAATGGAGATGCAGTAGACAAATGGATTTTTCAATTATTGTCTTTGGTTGAAGCTCGCGGACGTGCCCACGCATCTGCACGTAGAGGTTGCAGCGACGTTGCTTGAAGGTGCAGCACTTGCATGGTGGAGACATTGTTGTGCGCGTGTTGCAAGTGGGTTGGCGCTGCCATTGACCACCATCGAAGAGTTGGCTCTGGAGATCAGGCATCTTTTTTTTCCGTGGAGAGTGTGAAGGCCGCACGCGATAAAATTGCAGCCCTTGTGCAAACGCGGTTGGTGACGGCGTACACGGCTTCGTGTCAGCGTTTGGTAATGTCCATATCCAACATGACCAAGGAAAAGCAGTTGGACATGTACACACGTGGTTTGAAACCTTCAAGACGCAAAGAAATGGAGCTACGAGACCCTGAAACTTTGGCGGAAGCTATTCGCATTGCGAAGCGTCTCGACGCGTTGTACTTCAAGTCTTCCGCAACAAACGCTGACTGGAGGCGTGGGAGCAAGCAAGAGTGGTGATTAGCCTGGGGGAAGCTTTTAACATGCATGGACACGAAGGGAACTAAGTTCACAACTTGCAAAGGAAGGTGAAGCTGATTTGGGACCATCACCAATGGAGGTGGGTGCCGTACACACGCGTAACGATGTGGCGAAGCACGGTGAACATGGTGAGGTAGGTAGCAGCGTGCGCAAGAATTACGTGTGCGGTGCGACAGAACATTTCGCGTTCAATTTGTCATGCCTATCGCCCGGGCATGCCAGTTGTCATCGGGCATGCCTACAGCGAGACCCTTGCCCGGCTTACCAGCATGGCAACCCGCGCGCGTCACTGACCAGTAGCTAGGTCATGTCTCTAGAGTAGCTCATGACCATAGCCTACATAGGCACCGCGCGTAGCTGTTCAGTTGTGAGTTCAGTTATAAGTTGGGTTCTATATCGAGTGGGGATTTTCTGTGAATAGCCTCGATATGACCGTTAGCTTATGTTCTGGGCAGTCATGAGTTGACTTGTATAAGTAGGCACAGTGTTCACCGGATCAGCTGGTGACACTGTAAGTGAGAAAGCTAAGAGCTTGTGAAGCGACTTGAACTACGAAACACGCCGTCCCGGTTCCCCAGAATCCCCTCACCGTGTGAGAGCCCGTACATGTTCTTGTGCACTGTGCTTGTCCTTGTTGTGAGCTTGGTGTACTTGGTCGCGGGGTGCTTGTTGGCATCAGTCAGGGCATAGCATCCACGTGTTGCTTGCTCATTCACCTCACTTAACAGTGTAATTTCTCTTCCACTCATTCAAAGAACTGTGTAAACAGCGCTACCTATAGTAGTGGCTTGTTGACTTACAGTGTCACCCTCTTTGCTCAAGTGAGTGTAGCTGCAGGCTGCACATGAGCATCGCAATCTGTAGTTGTACACATCGCAGTGCATTGTTGTCACCGTTATCGCATAGCGCGCACAAGCGCTAGTGTGTTGGGTGATAGCAGCACTGGAGATCCCATTGTAGAGCACAAACACTCTACCCTTCATCCACTTTCACCATCGCATCAGCTGTATGAGCAGGCCCACCCCTTTCTCGCCAATAGAAGAAGGGAACCTCAACAGCTGGAGCCCAACCTCCAACCTTACCTACGAGCGCGCAAGTGAAGGGAGCGATTACCGTAGCAGCAGAGGCTCACGCCCCGTCTCCGGCTTCACCTCCTCTCACTCCACTCCTCGACAACGAGCATCTCCACCACCGTCGGACAGTGACGACGAGGAGATGGAGCCTTCCAGCTCAACCAACTCCCTACGCTTCTCCGGACGCCCTGGCACCACCTCACTTGACGAGTTCATCATCAAGTTCCACTCCAAGATGCGGCAGCAAGCCCTCAAGAGCAAGGAATGGACAGATGAGGTATCGTTTCATGTGTCCGCTCAATACCTTGATCATGAAGCACATGATGTGTGGAAGTCCGTTGCTGAGTTGCACAAGATTGATGGCTATGGCGAATTGGCCAGCACAATATCCTCCACGTCACTGCATAGCCCATCGGTTACTGTCCCTGTAGCAGCGGCCCCGCCAGCCTCAGTCACGGGTCTCACTCCAGCTGCAGCCATGGAGAAGGCAGAGAATGAAGAAGTTGAGGTGGTAGTGGCCTCATTGACTCCTGCAGAGATCGGAAGCAAGAAGGCCGAGCGCCGGATCAGGATACTCAACCGCACCGCTGCCATCATCGTGGAGCAACCAGAGGAGCAGCAAGCTGCAGCATTGGAGATGGGTACGCCCCTGCTACCAACACCGAACTCGCGTGCTCCAGCGGGAGGCAATGTTTTCACCCTCGGCTCAGTGGCATTGCGTGCACCCGCGCACGGTGGGCGCGGCCATGTCGGACTCCCCGTTGAAGGACCTCTACGCCGCACTCCGGCGCACCTTCCCACCTTAAACCAACAGCAAGGTAGAGGAGTTGAGGCGTTTTCGACAGAAGCCCAACGAGGACCCTCTCCGACTGTATTCATGGTTGGAAGGGTTGCTTAAAAACACTGATTACAAGATTGTCAGCGAGGAGGCGGCAGCAGTGGTGTATGTGGCCGAGTTGGATCCCACCCTGAGTGAGTCAACGCGCCCTGACGCTGAACTACAGCAGGCCCCTCGGCTACACCCTCAAAGAAGCTTTCGAGACTGCATAAGCCATCCATAAGCGCGCAGTGTATAAAAAAGCGGTGCTGGACACCAACCGCAGTGCCTCGCGGCCTATGGCAGGCACAAGTGCAGAGCCTCTACGGCGGGACCGCAGCTGAGAGCCGCAAGGCATCCACAACAAGGATAAACGGTCAGCTCATGCTGCCTTTGTGGCTCCAGTGCTGTGCCACCGGTGTGGTCGACATGGCCACTACCAAAAGGAGTGCACTGAAGATTACGGCAACCTTGTGTGCGACTACTGCCACAAGACGGGACACTTGGAGATAGTATGCTGGCTCAAGTTCCCTGAGCTGCGGCCCTCTATTGGCTACAACAACGGCAACAACGCTGTTGGCTACCGCGGCAACAACAACAACAACAACAACAACAGGGGCTACAACAACAGCAACCACGCTGGCGGCTACAACAACAACAACAACGCTGGTGGTCGCAACAATGGCAACAACGCTGGTGGCCACAACCCCAGCAACAACAACAATGCCGGGGCCCGCAAGGAAGAAGCTGGCTACAGAGGGAAAAACCGCCCTCCACAGCACAAAGGACCTGAGGGACGTCCTCGCGCTTGAGCTGCTGCTGTAAAGGCACCAACCAATCCACCAGCTGTTGACCAAGTGGCAGCCCTGATGGCGCGCGTGGCACAGCTGGAGGAGAACAAGGAGCAGGACTATCAAGCCTGCTATGCTGCTAGGTGGGCACTGATGGCACCAAAACGGGATAGGGACACTCCCACGCCGTCACGCGTATAACCATCAAGACGTGCGCGCAGGGAAGCTGGCGCGTCGTCAACAGCGGCATCGTCGGACGCCACCTGTGGTGCTGCCTCGGCAGCCACAACCACTGCGGGGACGACGCCGTCGACGACACCGTCGGCGTCCACCCCGACCACGACAGCAGGTGCCAGCACTCTTGACACCACGCTGTCCCCGATGATGGAAAGCACCCACGCCGCAACAACCATGGTCGTTGGGTTCGTGGGTGGTGAATCCACCACTCCTGCCTCCATTGACGCGACCACATCGGTCACAGCTGCTGCCACCCTCACAGCCGCCACCTCAGTAACAACGACTGCTGCCGGTGCCACCATCGCCTCCAGTAGTGCTGCTACACCCGCTGCACCATCTCCTTAGATCCGAACGGCACCGCCACCAGCACTTGACGTCACACAGCAAGTGCCACGCGGACCACAAGCAGAACGCGCCTGGGCGTCGATTATACGCCACGTGGAGCCCACCACCATTGCGTACGGACCAGGGGGGCAACGCACCACGCGCGTGGCACGCGATGATCGCATCTTGCCCCTACCACCTCCAGAGTACCACACGCTGCCGGAACCCACACAACAGCAGCTGGAGGATGAAATCCTCGCCGGCACTGCACCAGAGATAAGGGATCGTCTGTTCGGGGTCACCTATCGGCGACCTGCAGTATTAGAGCTGGCCATTCAGTTTTTGGCATTACACGCACGATTGCAGGGCGCACCCAGTCCAACGCACCAACCCATGCCCGCTCAACAGATCGACTTCGAGCCCTCACCACTGGACCCACTCGAACTCCAGCGCCACAAAATACAACACCTCGTGGTCACCATGTCGGACATCGCGCTGGGCACTGATCCCGCTCTCCGGGGGTTCACTCCAGGCAGCCGTTAAGAGCGGTTCTCTGCCCTCGAACAGGCACGTCGTTATCAGGTGGACCAAGCTGCCCAAGTGGACGCGCACCGACAGGCGTACGAAGCAGCACACGCCGTTATCGTACCAACTGTAGCTCCGGCAAATGTTGCCAGCGCCTCCACGGCGCTAACCACAAGGTACTCCACGGCAGTCGCCATCGAACAGCCAAGACAAGCAACTGCTGCAGACCAAGCGAGGGCGCTGACGCAACAATTGAGGGGGGTGATCGCCCCGTTGCTGCCTTCTTTGGTCGAAGACATACCTGAGGATCAACGCGATGCAGGGCAAGGGTACCTCATCCCGCAAGGGGACACCACACAATGAGGAGGAGCTGGTATGGTGGGGGAGCAACAACTCCGTACCGCACTCATCCGGCAAGCAGTCATGTTGCACAGGCCTGAGGGCAACACATTAAGACAGATGATGGGGATGCGAGAGGGCAGCGCCGCTCGAGCCCATCTCGTGACATGGCTCGTTGCCAATCACCCTGCTGTCCCCCTGTTTGCCTTTGGCAACCGAGCATCATGGTTGGGGGCATTCGTTTGTTCGCTGCGACAAGCATACGACGAGGCTGCCACCACAGCCCCGGACTCGCTGGAGGGAGTGCAAGAGGCAATGCTGCGGCTGCCAGGGGTGGAAGCCGCACGATAACGGCGGCGCATCGCCATTGCTCATAAGCTACACGCACAGCAGACTGACCTCCCACGCACCCTACGCGCGCGCGCCATGACCGTGCTCGATGTGGGAGTGGTACAAGGAAGGTGGGATGCCTACATGGCAGGGATCTTGCGAGTCCCCACCATCACTTACGACATGCGGCGACAGCTGCTACGCGCCGTATACCTGCAGCCCATGCCTCAATATTATCATTGGACCGACACGGACACCGAGCCCACGGCCACGTGGGAAGGAACGTTGGTCAGAGAAGCGGCTCATGCTGTCCGATGGACGTACGCCGCGGAGCAAGCTGAACGCGAGGCAGGCCCACAAGCACCTGATCCTCCGGGGTTTCCTCCACAGCTATTGGGTACACCTGCGGGCATGATTCCATCTTCGCAGAGGCAGCATCCACCTGCGCCGCCACCACAATCGGCGCCGAAACCTCCAGGACCGAGGCCCCCCGGTGTCTACCAACCACCACGACAAGGTCGGTTCGGCAGAGGGAGAGGGCAAGGAGGAGGTTCTCCGGACCCAGCAGGCAGAGGAGCTCTGGCTGCCATGCGCTCAGCACCCCCAGCTGAGAGAACTGAGGCAAAGGTGCAGACAGCTCGTATTAAGAGGCTGCACATCAACGCCAATGCTGCCATGGTGGCCAACCAAGGTAAGCACGTTACCATTAACGGCCTGGCACCCAAGCGAGTGATGTTGGACACCGGAGCACAGCCTGTCATCATCGGGCGCTTCCTCGCGCGGTCCCTCGGCATAACCAGCTCCAACTTGGCGCCTTGCCCGTACGTGTTGGACACTGCCACAGGTAGCCGAGATAAGGCGATGGGAGTCACCAGGGAGGCCTTTTACATTCGGTTGACAGGGCTGGACCCCACCCACACAATCAAGATCGTCCAGCAATGTGTAGTCACCAATGCCGGCTCCTTCGACTTTCTGCTTGGGCAGGACTTCAACTTCCCTGTGGGCATGGGCCTCGACTGCTGGACAGAGCAGGCGTGGTTTCGGCCACATTGGGATGAGGATGACGGAGAGGTGCAGGGTTTTCTGCCTCTCGAGTTGGTCTCGCGCACGCGCGCCCAGCGCAAAGTGGCTGCCGTGGCCACACGCAGCCACGCCCGCACACGAGAGGCTGCAATGGCCACATACGACGGCGCTCGGACGCAAGTCGCTGATGGTGCCACGGCCCCGTGTTGAACCGTTGACTCCTCTCCCACCCTGTACAACAAGGAGCAAGAGGATGCTACCGTGGAAGTAGCATTGCAAGACCCAGCTGAACGGCGCTGGCGCGCACAGGTGAACGCACACGTCTTGCTCAGCCATCCACTAATCACCACGCGCTTCCCCAACTACCGAAGCCACAACAAGGTGCAGGACCACCATATGGTGGCCACCGCAGTGGTGGAGTTCCACACCTTTCGCAGGCAACAGGGCATCACAGTGTTGGAGCCGTTTGGAGGCATTAGCAGCGGTCTTGCCGCGGTCCTCACCACGGGTGTGAAGGTTGTCATATACTATTACTGCGACCCAGCCCCACACGCGCAAACGGTCCTCAAGCACCACTTACGCCAACTGCACGAAAGGTATTCACATTAACTACCCCTCTCAGCGTTGCAAGGCAGCCACAAGATATCTGGCTGATCACTGAAGATCACCTACTGTCCCTCGGCAACGTCGACCTATTAATCGCTGGGTGGAAATGCCAAGGGCACTCCAGGGTAGGCAAGGGGCAAGGCCTCGAACACCCTCGCTCAGGGCTGTTTTGGGAGCTGATGAGAATCATCCACCTCCTTCAACACCACTAAATCTTCAGACCCCTGGGGTACGTCATCGAAAATGTGCATTCAGAGGACGACAAGCGTCTGCACGTGGCCTCCAGCTACCGACATGTTTGCTCCAATATGGGGCACCCACTCAAGGTGAACGCTGCACGACATGGCTCGCGCGCACATCGTGTACGTGCCAAACGGACAAACCTGGCCGCCGTGGAGGAACTCATGACCGCGGAATACACGCGCAGCGCTCGGCCGCGCAACCTGCTGGTCAATGACATCCTGGACCCCGGCCGTAAAGCACAACCTGTCCTCCGTCATAACCACAACCACTTTTACCCGTGCAATCAGCCCGGTCAGCCCCGTCGCGCACTCCCCACATTGGTGTCCTACCCGGGCTCCTACGCATTCCGGAACGGTGGAGACGGGATGGTGTTTGATGCGACCACCAACAGGCTGGAGGAACCCAACGCACGCGAACGCGCCATGGGATTCTTCCCCAACAGCATCACGGGTTCATCGCTGACAGATTGTCAGCAATGCCAGCTGCTTGGCCGCGCCATGGACTAGAACAACATGGTATGGCTGCTGGAGCTGAGCTTCGCGTTGCAGGACCGCCACGTGTTCTTCGAAGATCTCGAACACTTGGCTGGGGGGTGGGCTGATCGCGTAGCCGACACCAAGGCAGCTCACACAGCCCTCGAGGTGGTCCACATGGAGGAGCAAGCAGCAGTGACAGTGGAGGACATTCCCGTGGTTGCCAATGCAACCTCCTGGGACCATGCCATTGGCCCGTTGGCCACAGAAGGCACTCGAGAGAAGCTGGAGGCTCTCCTCAACAAATGGAGGAGCCAATTCAGCTTCAATGTGAAGGAATTGGGTACATGTTCAGTGTACCAGATGGACATCGAGCTGGTGGACACTGAGCCGGTGTTCCGGCGGCAATACAGGCTCTCCAAGTTGGAAGAGGACCTGGTAAAACAGAGATGTAAGGCGCTGCTTGATGCAGGCCTTATCGAAGTGTCCACATCAGACTTCGCAGCAGCAACCGTCATGCCACTGAAGAAGGATTCAGCAGGCAACTGGACAGAGCGACGCATGTGTGGCGACTATCGCCCCCTCAACAACAAGACCAAGCAAGACAGGTACCCCATGCCCACAGCAGAGGGTATCTTTGATGATGTGGGAGGCTGCACAAACTTCAGCATCCTGGACATGCGTCAAGGGTACAACCAAATCGCCATCAAGGACGAGGATAAGCACAAGACCTCCTTCTGGGGCAACCGACAGTTGTACCAATGGAAGGTGATGCCGTTCGGGCTGAATGCCCCCGCCAAGTTTCAACGCGTCATGGACAAGGCGTTGAAGGGGATGGACTGCGCGCGGTGTTACATCGATGACATCCTCATCTTCAGCCGCAGCAACGAGGAGCATCTTCAGCACATCGAAGCAGTGCTGGAACGACTCAAGGGAGTGGGGATGACCGTACACCCCGACAAGTGTACCTTCTTCACCCACAAGGTGCCGTACTTAGGGCACATCATTGTGCCCCATGGTGTGTATGTGCAGCAGGCAAAAGTAGAGGCTCTGGCAGCTATCCCCGCCCCGACAGACCTTACACGTCTGCGCGCTTTCTTGGGACTTGCCAACTACTATCGTCGGTTCGTGAAGGACTTCGCGAAGATCGCAAGGCCCCTCAACGAGCTACTGAAGAAGGAGGTGGAGTTCGCATGGAAGGAGCCGCAACAGCAGGCCTTCGAGGAGCTGAAGAGCAGGCTCACCACCGCTCCCATCCTTCAACGTCCGGACTACGCCAAGCTTTTCACCCTTCACACCGACTGGAGCAAGCTGGGGATGGGAGTGGTGCTGGTGCAGCACGATGAGAACAAGAAGGAGCGGGTGGTGTCATACGCCAGCTGAAGCAATAACAGCGCCGAGGCCAACTACAGCAGCTACGAAGGGGAGTGCCTCGCTGCAGTGTGGGCCATCTCCTTCTTCTGACCTTTTCTCTTTGGTCGGCAGTTCCAACCGATCATCACCCCTCAAGTGGCTAATGACCAACCAACATCTGACAGGGAAACTTGCTCGATGGGCCCTGCTGTTGCAGGAATACGACTTCGAGATCGACCACCGCGCTGGCCTCACCAACCAAGACGCCGATGGCCTCAGTCGCAACCCTCCCCTAGGCACCAACGACGCAACTGGAGCTCGGCATGAGCTCGTCCCTGCAGCAACAACCCCCACCATGGCAACCATGTTTGCTGCTGCCGCGTTGCGCTCAAGGCGCAAGACCAACACCACGGCCTCAGCAATGGCAGAGGAAATTCCTGCTCTTGATCCTACCGGCCCTGCGGCAACCACACCTTTGAGAGACGCCCACGCAGCCGACATTAACGTCGATAACACAGAGTTGGCGCCCACTGACACCAGGCAAGACATATGGCAGGACAAGCCATCATTCTCCTTTCTTCAAATTGGTCAGCTTCCCTCCGGCATGAGCGCCCGAGAGAAGGACCGAGTCAACCAATGCACCTGTCACTATCGATAGGCAGGTGACAAGTTGTATCGCCGCTTCCACGACGAAGACAAGGAAGTGCCGACACCGGTCACGCGCGAGGGCATCATCACTGCCCTCCACACGGAGCTTGGGCACTTCGGTGTCAAGCATACCGGCAGCCTAGTTAGGGCGCAATAATGGTGGTATGGGCTGTCCAAACAGGTGCAGGGGTTTGTCAGTCGCTGCCAGCAGTGTGACATGGTATGTGCCAGCCTCAACACGCGTAGCGCCACCTTGCACCCACTCCCCATCTCCGGTCTCTTTTACCGATGGGGGCTCGATATCTTGGGGGACTTGGCACCCTCAGCGCGTGCCAACCGATACATCCTGGTCATAATCGAGCAGTTCTCCAAATGGGTGGAGCTGGTACCGTTACCCAACAAGAGCAGCAGGGGGGTGTCTCAAACCTTCCTCTCTCTCACGTTCTCAGCCGATTTGGCAGCTGTGCCAAGGTCATCACTGACCAAGGTACTGAGTTCAGAGGGGAATTCGACACCCTCTTGGACAAATGTTACATCGACCACCGCCGTACCTCGCGTGATCACCCTCAAGCCGACGGTCTCGCCGAGCGTACAGTGCAGACCATCAAGAAGGCACTCCGCAAGTACGTGCTGGAGTACGAGAAGAACACTTGGGATGACCACCTCCTGTGGGTGGCCCTCGGATATCGATTGTCAAAGCAGGCGGCTTTGCGGGAGTACAGCCCGTACTACCTGCTGTTCGGGCGACCACCATTGCTCCCCTTCCGTGCGCAGCAGGAGGTGGATCGCGTCGTGAACAACCTCGACGACCCTGACTGGATGCACCACGACATCACCATGCGCGCCGCGCTTTTCGAGCGCACCATCCCCATGGCCTTCAACAACCTGCGCATCGCGCAGCATCGCGACACGCTGCGCTACGAGCGCGTATGCAGCGGCTTCTACAAGGAGCGCCAACGGCGGTTCCAAGCGGGGGACTTTGCCTATCGCATGGCAGCCACCAAAGACACGCTTGACACCTCCGTAGGCCGCACCGTCTACAAGGTACTCAAAGTGTACCCCACAGGGGTGCTGGACCTCCTTGGTCAAAACGGAGAGAGGTTGAAGGACAACATGGTGAACTGTGCGCCATGTCACCTTCCTTACGTAGCCGGCTTCGGGCGTATCCAGCACCCTCGTCCCGCGCGCAGCACACGCTGTGAACGCTGCGGCAGCGCCGGCGACGACGCACTCATGATGCTCTGCGATGGCTGCAACAAGGGCCTGCATTGCTACTGCCTGGAGCCACCTTTGGACGCGATACCTATGGAGGAGTATTGGTGCGACGATTGCCGTACCAACGGCCCTCCTCACTTGCGCTAGCAGCTGAGCTCTGGAGCTGGAACCTCCCCCAGAGCCCAGGGGGGGTGGCTTGTTGACTTTGTGTGCTACAGCACAGCATGTACACCAGGGAGAACACCGACTCCACCTGCCCGTACTACCCAGCAGCAGCAGACCAGCTGCACAAAGCACTTGTCACCATGAGGGTTGGGGTCATCTTTTTGCTGCGCGTTACACAAGTGGCGCAGCAGCATGTCCAGCAAGCATGGCTGTCCATGCAGCTGTCCGAGACAGCACTCCCCTCGACTCCCCTCGACCCGACAGCTGTCATGCCTATCGCCCACGCATGCCAGTCGTCATCGGGCATGCCTACAGCGAGACCCTCGTCCGGCTTACAAGCATGGCAACCCGCGCGCGCCACTGTCCAGTAGCTAGGTCATGTCTCTAGAGTAGCTCATGACCATAGCCTACATAGGCACCGCGCGTAGCTGTTCGGTTGTGAGTTCAGTTATAAGTTGGGTTCTATATCGAGTGGGGATTTCCTGTGGAAATAGCCTCAATATGACCGTTAGCTTATGTTCTGGACAGTCATGAGTTGACTTGTATAAGTAGGCACAGTGTTCACCGGATCAGTTGGTGACACTGTAAGTGAGAAAGCTAAGAGCTTGTGAAGCGGCTTGAACTACGAAACACGCCGTCCCGGTTCCCCAGAATCCCCTCACCGTGTGAAAGCCTGTGCATGTTCTTGTGCACTGTGCTTGTCCTTGTTGTGAGCTTGGTGTACTTGGTCGCGGGGTGCTTGTTGGCATCAGTCAGGGCATAGCATCCACGTGTTGCGTGCTCATTCACCTCACTTAACAGTGTAATTTCTCTTCCACGCATGCAAAGAACTGTGTAAACAGCGCTACCTATAGTAGTGGCTTGTTGACTTTGTGTGCTACAGCACAGCATGTACACTAGGGAGAACACCGACTCCACCTGCCCGTACTACCCAGCAACAGCAGACCAGCTGCACAAAGCACTTGTCACCATGAGGGTTGGGGTCATCTTTTGTTTTTGCTGCGCGTTACACAGGTGGCGCAGCAGCATGTCCAGCAAGCATGGCTGTCCATGCAGCTGTCTGAGACAGCATGACCCTCGACTCCCCTCGACCCGACAAATTGCTCGAAGCGGCGCACGCAAACGTCCGCATCAGCTGGCAACACATATCACGCACGACGCATCAACGCAATGGAGGAAGATGGCGTGGAGGAACAGGAAAATGACTTCCCCCAGTAGGTGAGGAGGCTACTGCTGGGGATGAGGGGGAGCCTCACGCACAAATAAAAACTGTGACATCGCAACCAAGGTAGAAAATAAAGGTGGCTATGAACACGCGCATCTTGGTAAGTTATGCGAGGAGGCAACAAATTACGTTGAGCTTCTAGCATGCACTTGCTATGACCGAGGACAATGGAGGAAGTGCAACCTTGTGGTTGATAGTGGAGTAAACAGCAACTTCGTGAGTGAGGAGGTTGCACGGCGCTACAGTTGGCTTTCAAAATTACGAGGAGGAGAAGTGAAACTCGCTGTTGGGGAACCACCCTGTGGAGGTACCGGTGCTGCGTTTTTTACCACGGAGTTGTGTGTTCATGTTCACATGGGGAAGAAGGAGAATATGCGTTTCTGCTGCATCACCCTACGGAACGGGTTTCATGAAATTTTGAGACTACCGTGGCTGTGGCAACATAACCCATCTATCGATTGGAGGAAGCGTGTGCTTATTATAAAGGAAAACGATGGAGAGTCCATTCAAGGTCTACGCGTGTGCTCCATCGAAGTGGAAGACCACTCTTGCAAGGAAAGCAAGAAGGGCTTTGTCATAGCTGCATCGGACGTCGCTAAGGCAAGTATGCGCACGTGTATTGAGCACCTGCAAGGGGATACAAGCACCAAAAAGGCACGGCACGCTCAATCGGGTATGAGCATTGCTTCAATTTCCTATGTGCAATTGAGGAGGCTGCAATCCCCTCAAAAAGCAAAGGCTGCATGGTTGTGCGTTGTGCGTCTGAGCATTAAAGTCAGCACCGCTGAGTGACTGCATTGAAACAGCCACAATGGCTAACCCCGAGGTGTGCAAACTTGTTCAGGACTACAAGATATCATGGTGGACAGACTTTCCGTTGGTCTGCCACCCTCACAAAGCATTGATCACCGTGTGAAGTTGATTGAGGGCGTGCACAAGCCACCCTACAGGCCTGTATATAAGTTGTCACCTCTAGAGGAGGCCGCGAAGCAGATAGCGGATCTTCCAAAGAGTGGGTACATCTGGCCAAGTAAGTCACCTTATGGTGCACCAATACTGTTCATGCGGAAGAACGGGAGCCTGCATATATGCATTAACTACCAAGCGCTCAACACAATTAAAAAGAAGAACTACTTTCCACTACCGCGTATTGACGAGTTGCTGAAGCAGCTACAAGGTGCGCAGTACGTTACCACACTTGATCTTGCGGGAGGTTATCATCAGATCCGCATCGCACCTGAGGTGGAGAAGACAGCGTGCGACGCGCGCTATGGACATTATGAGTGGTTACTGTTGTTGTTTGGGCTTACGAACGCGCTAGCGACATTTTAGGCGTCGATGAACAGCGTTTTTGCTGACTTGCTAGGTAAGGGAGTCCTCGTGTACCTCGACAACATTCTAGTGTGCTCGAAGACGAAGGATGAGCATGTGAGTCGTCTACGGCGCGTGTTGCAGCGTTTACGCGAGCACAAGTTGTACGCTAAGCTACAGAAGTGCAAGTCTTTGCTACGCGAGGTGGAGTACCTGGGCCACATTGTGTCACAAGAAGGAATTAAGGTTGACCCCAATAAATTGCAAGTGGTGCGCAAATGGTCTGCCCCGACCAACGTGAAGGAGGTAATGTCGTTCTTGGGCCTTGCGGGGTATTATCGCAAGTATATCATAGGATTTTCGTGCATTGCGGCCCCTTTAACCACCCTACTCAAGAAAGGGAAGTCTTGGAGCTGGTCTACAAAGGAAGAGCATGCATTTACTGCGTTCAAGAAAGCGTTGGGGCAGCCGTCTTGGCTCACCCCGTTATGGACAAACCTTTCATTTTAGCTTGTGACGCATACGACACAGCTGTGGGAGCTGTGTTACAGCAAGACCAAGGCATGGGTCTTCAACCTGTAGCGTTCTTTAGTTGAAAACTGAGTGGAGCAGAGCTGGACTACCTTGTGCACTAGAAAGAGCTATTGGCGCAAGTGATGGCGCTACGACAATGGCGATGCTTTCTTTAGGGCAAAAGGTTCGTGCTAAAGACGGACCATTCCCCATTGAGGTACTTACAGACACAACCACGTCTAAGTCGGAAATAAGCGCGGTGGTTGGAGTTCTTTCAACTTTTTAATTTTGAGATCAAGTACAAGCCCGATACGTCTAATGGTGTGGCCGATGTGCTAAGCCGGTTGAATGAGATTGAAGCACTCGCTCAAGTGCAACCGGAGTGGGCCGACCAGATCTGACAAGCGTTTGCGAAGACACAGAAGGTAGGAGAGTCTTGCAAGGCATGGAGAGCACAGCAACGGACACAAGTGAACATTGAACAAAGCAACACGGCCTATTATGACATCATGGCCGCTTGTACATCCCCAATGTTGCACATATACACGTTCAACTTTCAAAGGAAGCTCGTGGCGTACCCATTGCTGGCCACTAAGGAGTGGAGAGGACGTTGGCAAGTTTAAAACAACGCTTTTATTGGCGGGAGATGCATCGTGATGTATGCGATTATGTGGCGTTGTGCGACGCATGTCAAAGGGTGAAAGCAAGCAACCCAAAGCCAAGTGGGTTGCTACAACCTCTTCCCGAGCCTTTGTCCAAGTGGGAGCAGGTTACTATGGACTTTATTACGGGGCTGCCGAAGACAACAGAAGGGTACGACGCAATACTCGTGTCCGTAGACAAAACCAGCAAACTAGTACGCTTGGCACCGTGCTGTGAGTCTTGTACGGCACCAGAGGCAGCAAGCTTGTTTTTTAAGTATTGAAAGCGATTGTGATCCCCGCTTCACAAGTAAGTTTTGGGAGGCGCTGCATAGTGCACTGGGTACTACCTTAAAGTCTAGCACGGCTTTCCACCTGCAAACTGCTGGGTAAGCGGAGCGAGCCAATCGTGTGATTGAAGATATGTTGCGCTGCTACGTGAACGCACGGCAAGACAATTGGGCGGAGTTGCTGAAAGTGGTGGGTTTTGCCAACAACAACCACACCAACGCAAGCACGGGTGTCACCCCCTTTCTCATGAACTACGGCCAACACAGGCTGACACCGCTGACGCCGTGAACACCGCGAGGAAGTGACGTTGATGTGAAAGCAGTATTCTTACAACGTGTGCGGACATCAACAAGGCAGCGAGAGAGGCGCTATAGGTGGCACAAAATAGGCAAAAACAGTACGCAAACGCGCATCGTCGACATGTCACGTTTCGTGAAGGCGACAAGGTGTTGCTATTTGCAAGGAACTTACAGGTGCGTGCTAGAGTTTGCAAGTTAAGTGAGCGCTGGCTTGGGCCATTTTAAGTCATCAAAGTGGTTTCGGACGTGGCGTACAAGTTGCAATGCCCGACTCTATGCACGTCCACCCTGTCTTGCACATATCCCTTCTAAAATCATATTGAGGACATCCACCATTGCGGCCACCGCTTGAGTTGGCTACGGAAGGTCATATGGAATACGAAGTGGAGGACATATTGGGAGAAAATGATGCACAACGTGCGCAAATATTTGGCGAAGTGGAAAGGCTACATGATGCATGAAGCCACTTGGGAACTGGAGGAGCACTTGGCAAATGCACAACATATCCTACAACAGTATTTGCAACGACTAGAGAATCCTCGAGAGCTTTGAGGACAAAGCTTACCTAGGGGGGCAGGAGTGTAACAGTCGAGGCCAAGTTTTACGTTTTTAAGACCTTTTTTGGCCCATTTATCGAGCACCGCATTTTCATGACTTGTGGCAGATATCGGTGAGTTATAAGTCTGCCGCGGATATCGACCGGGGCCCCAGGACCAGTCTGGAAGGTGCTAGAAAACGGAGGGCCAGTCGAGAAGGGCTCGACCCGATTTCTCAAAGGGCCTGGCGCCAAGTAGTGTAACTTGACCATATGAGCATCTAATCAGGAGATCTTTGGTGCGTAAGAAAGGTCTAGAAGTATATTACAAGGTTTTGCAACATCTTAGCATCAAGTTTTGTGTAGCACGGGAATCGTTTAGATAGTAGCATGTGCTGACTGGTAGGTATAAAAGCGACATTCTACTATGTGCAATACAACCTTTAGCTCCCTAATTTCTTGTGTGCTGGTGATGGTTAGCAGGGGTTGCTAGCGTGTGTCCACTGGTGTGTGCTTGCTTGTGTGACGATCCAAGGCGCTGCACAAGTTTGTGTGTAGCTTTGAGCGCATGCGCGTGCATACGCGAGTGGCGAGGCGCGCGTGTGTGCTTGGCAGAGGGGGCAAGGTTCCGGTGTGAATACCGTGTCTTGGTGAGAGGGTTATTGATTGGACCAACTCACAGGTGACACGGCACGAGCACCGTTACAAGGAAATACGCACAAGAAGGTTGCGGCGACAAAGGTGGTTGAGAATGGAGCATTCAAGACACCACAATGTCAAAACAACAAGGAAGCATAGTGATTGCTGTGAAGCGGATGAGCTCGGAGCCCAGTGGGAGTTGCAAGGAGCTACAAGCAAGTGGTGGAGAGCAAGGTGGCTTAGGAAGAGCCAAGAGCTTTCAGCAGAGCTAGAATTGCTATCAGGAAGAGAGGTGCAGCCGGAGCAGGGCGGCAAGGAGCATGTGCAGCCAAAAAGCAAGGGGTTGAAAGTTAATCAGGAGGCTCAAGTTGCTGTGGAGGACAAGTACCGCAAGGGGAACCGATTCCAAGCGCTTGTGGGAAGCATAGTGGAAGAGGTGGAGCAAAAAGAGAAGGTGAAAGGATTTTTAGCAATTGCGAACAAGAGGAGCAAGGCTAGTACAAGAGCTAATGGTACATGAGCTAGTACAGCCTGGTTGTAAGGAAGACAACGCATGTTGAGATTATTCCAACATTTAAATCAATAAGTTAGTCAGTTAGCTTGCCCTCTGCATAGGAATAGCCGCCATAAAGATCCAAGCGACTCAAGTCAAGAGGTTCAATTGCGAGAAGGTTCCAGGCGCGTCGGCAAGTCAGGAGTCCCGAGACTTTCAGGCGCTGTAGTAGAATGATTGTGTGTCGGTGGTATTAGACTATTGAGAATGTGCCATAGCTTGTTGAAAAGCTCTTGAAACTAGCTACGTGTCGCAACTTGGAGCGTAGGTATGGTTGAGTGTGCTGAATGCAGTAGCTTCTGGAGTATAAGCATGTGTAGCTGACGGGTATAAAACCAGTGGACATAATGGCAATAGTTGGTCTTGTATGGTCTCCGCGGCGCTAGTGTTGTGGCGTGCACTTGTGCATATGTGTGCATCTCAATATGAGTGTGGTTGCATTCTGTGCATCAGATGTGCAAGTTGCAGTTTGATACATCGTAGTGAATTGTTATCACCGCCATCGCATAGTGCGCACAAGCACTAGTGTGTCGAGTGGTAGCAGCATTAAGAGAGCTTAATAGAGCACAAACAGTCTACCCATCATACATTTTCACTATCGCATAAGCTGTATGAGCAGGCCCACCCCATCTTCGCCAATACAAGAGGGGAACCTCAACAGGTGGAGCCCAACCGCCAACCTTATCTACAAGCGAGCAAGTGAAGAAAGCAGTTTCCATAGCAGTAGAGGCTCACGCCCCGTCTCCGGTTCCACCTCCTTCCACTTTTCTCCTCATCAACGAGCATCTCCACCTCCTTCGGACAGCGACGACGACGAGATGGAGCCTTCTAGCTCAACCAACTTCCTGCGCTTTTGCGGGCGTTGTAACACCACATTACTTAATGACTTTATTATCAAGTTCCACTTCATGATACTGCAGCAAGCCCTTGAGAGTAAAGATTGGACAGATGAGGTGTCATTTTATGTGTTGGGGCGATACCTCAATTATGAAGCACATGATGTGTGGAAGTCCGCTTGATGAACTGCACAAGATCGATGGCAACGGCGAGATGGCCAGCACGGTAACCTTTACATCACTGCACAGCCTAGCAGCTATAGCCCCTGCAGCAGCGGCCCCACCAGCCTCAGTCACCGGTCTCACCTTAGCCGCAACCATGGAAAAAGCAAAAATCGAAAAAGACTGAGATGGTGACCTCTTGAACTCTTTGAAAGAACGAGGTTACTCTACCAGAAGGAGTGCTACTAGAAGGAGTGCACCAAAGAGATTACGGCAACCTGGTGTGCCACTATTGCCACAAGGCGAGACATTTGAAGACAGTATGCTGGCTCAAGTCTGTTGAGCTGCGGCCCTCTATTGGCTACAACAGCAACATCGCTGGTGGCTACCGCAGTCACAAGAATAATAATGAGGGCTACAACAACATCAACAACGCTGGTGGTCACAACAATGGCAACAATGATGGTGCCCACAACCCCAACAATTACAGCGTCGGCAACCGTAATAAGGAAGCAGGCTTTGGAGAAAAGAAGTGCCCTCCACAACGCAGAGGACCTGAGGGACGTGCGGGCTGGAGCTGCTACTGTTTAAGCACCACCCAACCCAATTGTTGACCAAGTAACAGCCCTCATGGCTCGTGTGGCACAGTTTAAAAAGAGTAAAGAGCAGGACTATTAAGCCTGCTATTCTGCCCGTTATGCACTGATGGCTCCGAAACGCAAAATGCAAGAGAGACACTCCATCGCGCATTCAGCCATCGCAACATGCGTGCAGAGAGGCTGGCGCACCATCAACATGAGCGTTGTCAGAAACAACAAGTGGGGCTGCATTGACGGCCACAAGTATCACTGGGACGACACCATTAACGACACCGTTAGCATCCACTCCGACTGCTGCAGCAAGTGAAGGAACACTTGGGACAACAACGGCTCCGAATTGCCATCCACAGATGCTGCTGCCGTACACCCGAATGTTGTTGGCGCCACCCTCACCGCAAGCGCAACTGCAGCCGATGTTGCATCACCTTCGACAGCTCTTATTGTTACAGATGCGGCACCGTCGTTGGGTTGAGCGGCCCCTCCACCACATCCTGATGTCACTTAAGAAGCTCGACGTGGCCCTCAAGCCGAGCGTGCCTCGGCAGCCGCTTTGCGCGACATCGAGCCCACAACCATTGCATATGGTCCAGGGGCCCCGCGTACCACACATGTTGCTTGCAATGACCATAACTTCCCGCATCCTCTACCGGAGTATCACACACTGCCGGAACCCACCCAGCAACAACTGGAGGATGAATTCCTTGCTGGCAGTGCTCTAAAAACATGGGACCCCATTATTGGCGTTACCTACCGGCGACCTTTTGTGTTGAAGCTGGCCGTCCAGCTGATTTGGGCATTGCACGCACAAATGCAGGTGGCACCCAGTTGGTCACGCCAAGTACTGCCATATCGGGCTGAGGAGAGCAAAGGGTCATGCTTGCTACATACGCTACTGCAGCATGCTGTAGCATGTCTTGCAATGTTGGCCAAAGCAAAAGATAACAGCAAATATAACTCAATTTGGAGTGGTGCTCCACCATGGTACACATGTTGTGATGTAAGGCACACATTTAACAAGCCCCCGTTCTCAGCC
>RHPI01000863.1:42801-60855 GCA_009103225.1 Chlorokybus atmophyticus
GCTTTACATATAACCCCGTCATTGATTGGAGGAAGCGCGTGCTCGCTGCCCCGGAAGCCGGTGGTGAGGTTTTGGTGTGCTTTAATGCAAGGCGAGTGCGTGGTTCAAAATCGTGTGAGCTGTGGTGTTGAGGCTACCTAGCAATGTGCCGCATACGCGTGTAGCGCACGACATAAAGGCGCACCAGCAAGCTGCACCACAGTTGCTTCTTGCTCAAGGGGAGAGATTCCGAAGCTGGTGTCACGAGTTTCAAAGACCGAGATGGAGCAGATCTGGTCCGGGAACGATGTGAAGGATGCATGGCTGTGCATGGTGCGTGAGACACCTCCCAAGTCGGACTTGAAGCTGGTCGGCACCGTTTTGGAGAATTTGGAGGACCCCGAGGTGCAGAAATTGCTTAAGGAGTTTTAAGATGTCATGGTGGATGGGCTACCAGCTGGTCTGCCACCCACGCAAAGTGTTGATCACCGTGTGGAGTTGATTAAGGGCGTGCACAAGCCGCCGTATCCAGTGTGGCAATGTGTCAGATTGTCTCCGGCTGATCTTGAAGAGGTGAGGAGCCACGTCAAGGACCTTCTACAATGTGGGTACATTAGGCACAGCAAGTCGCCTTACGGTGCGCCTATCCTATTCATATGTAAGAAGAGCGGAGCCTTGCGCATGTGCATTGACTATCGGCCACTCAACAACATCATTAAAAAGAATGTATTCCCGCATTGCCACGCATTTATGAGTTGTTGGAGCAGCTCGAGGGTGCTGAGTTCTTCTCAGGCTTGGACCTAGCTGGTGACTACCATCAGACGTGTTGCGCCCGAAGACGTTGCGAAAACAGCTTTCAACACTCGCTACGGCCACTACGAGTGGTTGGTGATGTCCTTTGGTATGACAAACGCTCCGGCCACCTTTACAACCTTGATTAATGAGGTGTTTACTGATCTGATTGGAAAGGGTGTGCTAGTGTACCTCGACATCCTAGTGTACATGAAAAGCAAGAGGGAGCACGTGGCGCTGCTACATGAGGTGATGCAACCTTTACATATACACAAGTTGTTCACTGAGCTCAACAAGTGCCACTTCTTGCTTGAGGAGGTAAAGTACCTTGGCCATATTGTTTCCAAGCAAGGAATCAAGGCGGACCCGAACAAGATTGCCGCGATGCGCGATTGGGCTGCTCCGAAGGACGTGAAGGATGTCATGCCGTTCCTAGGGCTTGCCGGCTACTATCACAAGTTTGTAAAGGGCTCTCACACTTTGCGGCACCGTTGACGGCATTGCTAAGGACGGGGGTGGCTTGGAGCTGGTCGGAGACTTCAACGAAGGCACTTCTGACTTGAGAGAGGCTCTGACAACGGCTCCCGTGCTGCTGCATCCCAACATGCAATTGCCCTTCATGGTGGCGTGCAATGCGTCCGACAAGGCCATCGGGGTAGTTTTGCAGCAAGATCATGGCAATGGCTTGCAACCGGTGGCCTATTTTAGCAGGAAGATGACCGGGGCTGAGCTCAACCACCCCGTTCCTGAAAAGGAATTGCTGGCGCAGGTGCTAGCGTTACGGCAACGGCGTTGTTTTCTCAAAGGCAAGCGCTTCACACTTGAAACGGACCACTCCCCATTGAGGTACCTTCAAACCCAACCTCATCTCTCGCGTGGGCAAGCTCGTTAGCTTGAAGTCTTCCAACTCCTTTGATTTTAAAGTAAAATACAAGCCCGGCTCTTCAAACAGGTGGCGGACGCGTTCAGTCGCCAACTTAATGTGCTTAAAATGGTGGTGCAATCGAAGCCCGAGGGGTTGGACCAGATCGAGCCTTATTGGACGCGGTAGGTGACAACACTATCAAGGTGCTAGAGAATGGGACTGAGCATAGTGGTATTTGGGCATTGAAGGGGGTTAGGGTTAGAGTTAGGGTAGGCTGCCAAGGCATGGCAATCGCATGTACATACCCAACATTACACACATGCGCGTAGCATTGGTGCGAGAAGCGCATGACGTGCCGTTGGCTGGTCATTTAGGGCTGGAATGGACGTTGGCCTTGTTTATACAGAGATTTTTCTAGATAGAGATGCATCGTGATGTCAAAGACTATGTGGCGTTGTGCGACACTTGTTAAAGGGTGAAGGCGAGCAATTAACGCGTCAGCGGGCTGCTCCAACCATTGCCGATGCCATTAACGAAGTAGGAGCAAGTTATTCTCGACTTCATTATGAGGCTGCGACGGACACGTGAAGGGCATAATGTATTAATGTATAATGTATAATGTATTCACCATCAACAACCACAAGAGTGCAAGCATGGGCGTGACACCTTTCCTCATGAACTACGGGCAACATCCATGTTGAAAATATTTCTGCATCTAGGTTAAACGGTCACCTTGCCCTCTACATAGGAATAGCCGCTAGAAGGTTTGAGACAACTTAAGTCAAGCGGTCCAGCGCGAGATAGTTTTTGGCGCGTCGGCGAGTTCGGAGTCTGGAGACTTCCAGGCGCTGTAGTAGAATAATTGTATCTCGGTGCTAATTGACTATTTGACGTGTGCTATAGCTTAATGGAAAGCTGCTGAAGCTAGCTACGTGGCGCAACTTGGAGTGCAGGTTATGGTTGAGCGTGCTAGATGCAGTAGCTTCTGATGTAGAAGCATGTGTAGCTGGCGGGTATACAATCCGTGGACATGATGGCAATAGATGGTCTTGTAAGGTCTCCTTACGCTGGTGTTGGCGTGCACTTGTGCATATGTATGCTTGTCATCGTCCATCTCAACAAGTTATGGGCCTACACATGCTTGTGTAGGTTGTAGTGAATTGAATCGCTTGAGAGGGTGTGGATGCTGTGTGAGTAGTAGGTTGCAAGCTCTGCGAGTAGCAGAGGGGCAACGAAGGTCACAAGCATGGACGGCATCGAGTACATAATCGACCCACTGGACGTTGACAACTACAACATCTGAAGTATGAAGATGGCGCTGCTACTAGCCCACAAAGAGTTGTGAAAGTATGTAGACCCGAAGGAGATTGTTTCCGTTGCTGAGGCGAGTGTTTGTGCGTCTCGAGGGAGGAAGGCTCTGGCGCTGATTGGCTTGCACATTGCAGACCATCACTTGGTGTTGGTGAGGGAGTGCAAGGATGCAAGGGAGCTTTGGACAAAGCTTGAGAACCACTTCAAGGCGTAACATGGCGAGGAGATACAACTGAGGTAGGAGCTCAACTCGTTGCGCAAGGAGAGCAAAGAGGCCATTATCAAGTTCATGGCACGCGCGAAGGCGTTGTGGAAAGACTTGCTCGGTGTTGGCCATGAGCTCAAGGAGGTGGAGATTTTTTGGGCTGTGCTCTCAGGTTTGCCCACGGAGTATAGGGTTGTTGTCACTATCTCGAAATTGTCACCGGACTTGTTGTTGAATGAGGTGACGCCACAGCTTCTTCAAGAGGAGCAACACTTGAGGAAAGAGGATGAAGTAGAGAACGGAGCTGAACCCGGTGGTGTGGCATTTACGACTTCATCGAGGCATGCACATGAGAAGAAGGGCGCTCGAGGCAATAACGTGGAGTGTTGAAACTGCGGGGAGCGTGGTCATGTAAGGAGCAAGTGTCCCAAGCTGAAGAGGACGAGGGTGATGGCGAGGAGAAGGTGTGTGCGATTCATGCATCTGATGAAGGAGCGGAGTATCCTGGGTGGGTGCTGGATTTGGGAGCGAAACAAGCATCTAAAACGCAACGGGAGCAAGCTAATCAACCTCACTCCGTTGACTGAGCTAGTCACGGTGGACTTTGGGAACATGAAGATGCTGGATGCTGTTGCAAAGGGAGACGCCAACCTCAGGTGCAAGGTTGATGATGTAGTTAAGAAGATTGTGTTTAAAGATGTACTGTATGTGCAAGGTGCATCTGCTAGTTTGTTCTCAGTACGTGTAGCCTCGAGGGTTGGTGCGAAAGTTTCGTTCGATGCAGACAAGGCCAAGATAGTGCTTGGGGGCGTCACATATGTGGTAAGCATCAACAAAGGCAGACTCTACTACGTTGAGGAGGACTGTAACAGTCAAGGCCAAGTTTCATGATTTTATGACCTTTTGGCCCATTGATTAAGCACCACGTTTTCATGACTTGTGCCAGGTATTGGCGAATTATGCGTTTGCCGCGGATATCGACCGGGGCATCAATAAGGGCGGACTCTACTACGTTGAGGAGGACAAGACGCACAAGGATGTTGCAGCGATGAAGGTGGTTGAGAAGGGAGCATTCAAGACACCACAAGGTCAAGGCAACAAGGAGGCAGGCTGAAGATTGCTGTGAAGCGGACAAGCTCGCAGTCCGTGGGAGCTGCAAGGAGCTACAAGCAAGTGGTGGAAAGAAAAGTGGCTAAGGAAGGGCCAAGAGCTATCACAGGGCTGGAGTTGCTATCTCAGAAAGAGAGGTGCAGCAGGCGCGGGGCGGCAGCGAGCATGTGCAGCAAAAGAGCAAGGGGTTGAAGGTCAACCAGGAGGCTCAAGTTGCTGTGGAGGACAAGTCCCTCAAGGCGAACCGATTCCAAGCGCTTATGGGAAGCATGGTGAAAGAGGTGGAGCAAGAAGGGAAGGTGAAAGGCTTCTTGGCAATCGCGAACAAGAAGAGGAGCAAGGCTACTACGAGAGCTAGCGGCACATGAGCTACAAAGGCAAAGGTGTAAAGGCCAAGCTGCCCGTGGGAGTGTTGAAGATATTCCTACATTTAGGTCAGACGGTTAGCTTGCCCTTTGCACAGGAATAGCTACGTGGAGCAACTTAGGGCGCAAGTTAGGGTTGAGTGTGCTAGATGCAGTTGCTTCTAGAGTAGAAGCATGTGTAGCAGGCGGGTATAAAACCCGTGGACATGATGGCAATAGCTGGTCTTATATGGTCTCCTGACGCTGTTGTTGTGGCGTGCACTTGTGCATGTGTATAGTTGTCATCGTTCATCTCAACAATCCATTGACGCCATTAACGGCGTGGGTGCCTTGCACATAAAGTTTCAATGTGGAGGCCGTGGATGGCTTTCTTGAGAGGTGTGCGAACATCACCAAGGCAGCTCCGGAAGCTTTTATTGTGGCACAGAACCGGCAAAAGCAATATGCCGATGCGCGTCGCAAGGATGTTGTGTTCGAGAAGGTGACCTTGTAATGCTTTCAACCAAACATGTGCAACTGGTCACGTGTGCGTAAGCTGAGTGAGCGATGGTTAGGGCCCTTAAAGTTCTCTAGGTCATCTCGCAGGTGGCCTACAAGCTGGAGCGTCCTGATACTTTGCGTGCACCCTGTTTTTCCATGTCTTGCTCCATAAAGTTATTGAGAAGAGCCATTACTCTCTATTGAGGGTATGCTGGTGTGTGCTTGAGAGAGTTGTGATCCAAGGCACATGCTGCGTTCTTACTTGGCGTGAGCAGTAGTAATGTTCGTGTGCATGTGTGCGCTTGACGTGCGCGGAGGAAGGCAAGATTCCGGTGTGAAGACTGTGCTTACTTGCACACACGTGTTGTATGACTTGTTTGCTGTGCATGTGAGCACCAGCATCGTTACACCTGCCATGTAGGCATCCTACCTTCCTTGGATCTTGCCCACATCGAGCATTGTTATGGCGCGTGCTCGATAGATACCCTGAAGATTGGGCTAATGTGCGTGCAGCTCATAAGCAATGGCAATGCGCCGCCGCTATCGTGCTGCTTCTGTTCTTGACAGCCGCAGCAGTGCCTCCTACACTCCCCTCCATCGTCAGAGCTGTGGTAGCAGCTTTACTAAATGCTTGTTGCAGTGAGCGCATGAACGCCCTCAGCCATGATGCTCTGTTGCCAAAGGCAATTATGGAGATAGCGATGAGGTTGGCAACAAGCCAAGTCATTAGTTGTGTCCGGGTCGCGCTGCGTTCTTCCATCCTCAGCATCCGCCTCAGTGCACTTCCCTCGAGCATGTGCAGCATGACTGCTTGTCGTGTGAGGGCGGTACAGAGTTGTTGCTCTCCTACCATACCAGCTCCTCTTCATTGTGTATTGCCCCCCTATGGAGAGAGATAGCCCTGCCCTGCATCTCGCTAATCTTCAAGCATATCCTTAACCCAAGAAGGCAGCATCGGGGCGAATACCCCCCTCTATTATTGTGCCAACGCCCTCGCTTGGTCAGCAACAGTTGCTTGCCCTGCGGCGCTGTGGACGCCGAGGGTGATATCAATGCGAGTGCAGTAGTGGTGCCGGCGACGGTGGACGCCCTTGCAATTGGTGTGGCTACAGCGCGTGCTGCTGCATACGCTTGCCGTCTTGCGTCAATCTGCGCCGCCTGCTCCAGTTGCCAGTGATGTGCTTGTCCAAGGGCAGAGACCCGCTCATGACGGCTGCCTTGAAAAAGACCTTAAAGGGCTGGGTCCGTGCCCCGCGGCATTGTTGATGTGGCCGCCACGAGGTCTCTCGTATAAAGCGGCGTTATAGCTCTTATGGTTTCAATGTAGAAGGCTTAAATCCATCAATCTGTTGAGCGAGCATTGACAGGCGTGATTGACTGGGTGCCTCCTGCAGTTGTACATGCAATGCCCAAAACAGTTGGATGGCCAGCTCCAACACAAAAGGCCGTTGATGAGTGATGCCAAAGATGCGGTTTTGCATCTCTAGAGCACTGCCAGCAAGGATTTCGTCCTTCAGTTGTTGCTAGGTGGCTTCCGGCAGTGTGTGATACTCCGGTGCCGGATGCGGGAAGATGCGGTCATTCGGGCAACATATGTGGTACGTTGCCCCCCTTGACTATATGCAATAATTGTGGGCTCGATGTTGCGCAACACGAATGCCCAAGTGCGCTCGGCTTGAGGGCCACGTGGAACTTTTAAAGTGACATCAAGATGTGGTGGAGGGGCCGCTCGACCCAGCAATAATGCCGCGCCTGTGACGACAAGAGCCGTCGAAGGTGACGCAACGTCGGCTGTAGGTGCGGTTTAGGCAACTGTAGCCAACATGGTGTCTGCATTTGCGGTGAGGGTGGCGCCAACAACATTCGGGTGTGCACCAGCATCTGTGGATGCCAACTTCGAAGTCGTTACTGTCCCAAGTATTCTTGTACTTGCTGCAGCGGTTGGAGTGTGTTGAAGGACTAGCATGCACATGTAGCTGAGACAAGCATGGATACACATGGACAGAGCTACCGCCACCAGAGCATACACAAGTCACATCACATTCATTTATTGCAAGTTGTCCGCTGGCTCTTATACCAGCCGCTTATACACGCGTCTACATTTGCAAGCACTGCGAGAATTGTACTTATTCATTTGCGGCGTTGTAAGTTGCGCTGTCTGTCTCACAACCAGCTTTCCAACAAGCTTTCACACGCTTTTTAAGGCTTAGTATGCACTGAGATACGAAGTATCTTGTAGGCGCCTAGTTTAGAGTCCGGACTTTGGCTGAGCGATGTCTTGCCAAGTCCAAAGTCCACGTGCTCCGCCTTACGAAGTTTTCTACTCTAGTGTGGGAGGGGTCGATGCTGATCGTATGTAGGAATACTCGCAATGGAGTGGATGCTGACGGTGTCGACGAAAGGGTCATGTAAGTGATGGTTGTGGCCGTCGAGACAGCCCCATTCGCTGTTTCTAACGACGCTCTTGTTGACGATGCGCTAGCCTCTCTGCGCACACGTCGCGATGGCTAAATGCGCGATGAAGTGTCTCTCTCGTGATTCGGTGCCATTAGTTCCCAACGGGCAAAGTAGCAGGCTTGTTGGTCCTGCTCTTCGTTCTCTTCCAACTGTGCCACACGAGCCATGAGGGCTGTAACTTGGTCAACGGTTGGGTTGGCTGGTGCTTTTACAGCAGCAGCTCCAGCGCAAGGACATCCCTCAGGTCCTCTGCGTTGTAGAGGGTTGTTCTTCCCTCCGTAGCCTGCATCCTCTTTGCGGTTGCTGGCATCGTAGTTGTTGAGGTTGTGGCCACCAGCGTTATTGCTATTGTTGTAGCCCCCGTTGTTGTTGTTGTGCTTGCGGTCGCCACCATCGTTGTTGCTGTTGTTGTAGCCAATAGAGGGCCGCAGCTCGGCAAACTTGAGCCAGCATACTGTCTCCAAGTGTCCCACCTTGTGGCAAGAGTGGCACACCAGGTTGCCGTAACTTCTTCGGTGCACTTCTTCTGGTAGTGCCCATGCCGATCACATCGATGGCACAGCACGAGAGCAAGAATGGCAACATGAGCTGACCAACTATCCTTATTGCGGGTGCCGGGAGTCTCCGGCTACGCTCTCGCCGAGGGGACTCCACACTCGTGCTTGTCATGGGCCGTGAGGCACTTCGGTGAGTGTCCAACACAGCTTCTCATACTCTGCGCGCTGGTGAATGGCTTGTGCAGTCCCAAAAGCTACCTGGAGGGTGTAGCCAAGGGGGCTGCTGTAGTTTAGCATGAGGCGCGTCGACTCACTCGAGGTGGGGTCCAAATCGGCCATATATACCACAGCTGCCGTTTCCTCACTGACAATTTTGTGGTTAGTGTCTTAAGCAATCCCTTCAGACACGAATACAGCCGGGAAGAGTCCTCGTTGGGCTTCCGTCGAAAGCTCCTCAACTCCTCCACCTTAATGTAGGTTTGAGGTGGGAAGGTGCGCCGCAGTGCAGTAGGTCCTTAAGGGGAGAGTCTGACATGCGGTGCCCACCGAGAGAGCTAGTGCGCATAACCACTGACCCGAGGGTGAAGATACTGCCTCCTGGTGGAATACGTGAGCCCCGATGTTGGTAGCGAAGGTGTACCCATCTCCAGAACTGCAAGTTGTTGCTCTTGCTGCTCTCTAATGATGGCAGCAGTACAATTAAGCATTCTGATCTGACGATCGAGTTTCTGGGCCTCGTTCTCTGCAAGAGTTCAAGAGGTCACCATCTCAGTTTTTTCGATTCTTGCTTTTTCCATGGTTGCGGCTTAAATGAGACCGATGACTGAGGCTGGTGGGGCCGCTGCTGCAGGGGCTATAGCTGCTAGGCTGTGCAGTGATGTGAAGGCCACCGTGCTGGCCAGCTCGCCGTTGCTATTGATCTTGTGCAGTTCAGCAAGCGGACTTCCACACGTCATGTGCTTCATGATTGAGGTATCACCCCAACACATGAAATGACACCTCATCTGTTCAGTCTTCACTCTAGAGAGTTTGTTGCCGCATCTTGGAGTGAGACTTTATGATGAACCCAGCAAGTGATGCGGTGTTAGGGCGCACGATGAAGCGCATGGAGTGGTTAAGTTAGAAGGCTCCATCTCGTCGTTGTCACTGTCCGAAGGAGGTGGAGATGCTCGCTCATGAGGAGAAAAGTGGAAGGAGGTGGAACCGGAAACGGGGCGTGAGACTCTGCTGCTAAGTAATTGCTTCCTTCACTTGCTCGCTCGTAGGTATGGTTAGAGGTTGCGCTCTAGCTGCTCAGGTTCCCCTCTTTTATTGCCGAAAAAGGGGTGCACACGGATTGACGTTCAGGGACCAGGTATGGTCTTTTCACGGACATCAGGACCATGCATGGTCCGTATCCCGCGGGCCAGGACTGCCTGGTCCGCGAGTGACGGACCGTTCCTGGTCCGTTCGGGGTCCCGAATCCTGGTGCGCAGTCACGCACCAGATGTGGTGCGTGGCTGGACCAGACATATTACCGGTCTTACTGGCCGCGAAAGACTGGACCATACACGGTCTGCAGCCGGACCAGGCATATTGCCGGTGCGACTGTCAATGGGTGTACGGACCATGCGTGGTCTGGACCACAACAATGCCGGTCCATATATGTTGCGGTGAATGAATTCGATGGGACTGGTCCGAACCACACTGATTGGGCGGACCGTTGCTGGTGCACGCTCAGCTTATCGGTCATTTTGGACAAGCAGTACGCACCATACATGGTCTGCCGCCTTAACAAGCTCTTACTGGTTCAAAATCTAGTAAGTTGTGGACCATTCATGGTCCTTAAGCTAACCAGGCAGCTATAGGTCCAAATTGTCGTATACTTGCGGACCGTATATGGTCCTTGACTTAACCAAGCTCTTCCTGGTCCGAAGGTCTGGGAGAGTACGGACCATGCGTGGTTCTAGGTTGGTCCGCAGAACAGTGATTGGGACCATCGCTGATGCACGCTCAGCTCCTTGACAGTCGCACCATGTATGATGCGACTGTCAAGGGTAAGTCTTCATGGCAGCCTCTAGTAACCGTCGATCCAAGCTTATCGAACGGTGTGCAGTTACTCCATAGAGTCAAGCACCTTGCATGGTGCGACTGTCAACTCACGTGCATGGGCTCAGAGTACCGTGGTCTGTGCAGTAGGGTTTTACCGCTCAGTGAGGTGGCGCCGGCGGAGGGAGCAGGCGGCGGCGCTCTTGGCGGTGTACTTGGTGGACGAATGCTGGCGCAATATCAATGGCAAGCAAAAAAGCTGTCAAGTTTGCCAGGGACATTAGTACCAAGCTGGGAATCAACTTGCAACCAGCCGATAAGAGGAACACCAGTCGTAGGCACCGCCGTCGCAGCCAACAGAGTTCCCTACCCATGCCGGAGCAGGCGGCTGATGTGCAGCACGATGTTGACAACCCACAGCCTGCCCATGAAGTTGAGGCCACGCACGACCAGCTGGATGGTGAGATCAGCCAGCAGCATGAGCGGTAAGTTAACTTGCTGACCTTACTTGCTTCTCTGCAATGGTCACGCGGTCTTCTGTGCATGCCACCAGCTATCGTTGCTGTGACAGCCTTCACCAGTAATATGTCCTTCACATGCTAGGAGACTGTCAACGAACTGCACGCGCACTAGCTGCCTTGCTGTGTATTGCTGTCAGTTGATGGTGCCAGCGCATATGGTCTAACTGCTGGATTTCTGTAGGCCTCCCGCAAATCAACAGCCGACTGTCCATGTGGCCGGCATCACTACCAGTGGAGTGGCAGCCACACTTCACCCAAGGCAACAGCCGACTGTCAATGTTGCCAGCACCAGCAGTGCCGCAACAGCTCCACTGCAATTCAATCAGTCTGATCAACAGCCGACTGTCAACATGGCTGGCACCAGCAGTGCTGCCCCCTCTCAGCAACCATGGCAACAATCAGACCTGCAAGAGACTGTTGACATGCCAACTGACAACTTGCATGCGCTGACTAGTGACGAAGAGGCTGTTGAAGAACCCGAGCAGCAAGAAGTCTCCCAGAGGATTTGCTCTTGCCTGAGGTGCCATGGCAAGGTGAGCACTAATCATGTTGCTCATGCTCACTCATGGCGCGCACGGTTGTTGGACATGCACTGAGGCTGTCCATGCGACTGTCATGTTCGCCCACTGCTATGCGCACAACGTTGTGAACCATACTTTAGTTGTTGACTGCCCGTTTCTTTTTGCAGTTGATTGACTTGGAGACTGCCATGGCCCACATGCGACTGGACACGGCGGCGCAAGAAAGTATGCACGCACCGCCAATGCCTTCAGCACAATGCGATACCCCTCAACCAGGCATTTCTTGCCAACAACAAACCTCAGAGACACCTACGCAAAAGATGCTGGATAAGTTCATGTCACTGCTGACAGACTTGGAAGACTCTCATGCCCAGCAATCACTGATCAATAAGGTGCCGAAGATTGTTTTCGGCGCTGAGGATTCAATCGTTCAGCTTGCCAAGGATCCTACTTATGACCACAGTCAGCTGCAAAATGACCTCCACGCCTTGCTCGGCCAGCGCAACCCCTCCCAGCCGGCTGACATCACGGCTGTCGATGCATTGCTGACTTCCATCGGAATGCAAGAGTCGCAGAGATATACAGAATGCACGAGATGCAGTTATCTCTTTCCAGATGCTTACCCATCCGGGTTCGATGACAGCGAGGACAGCTACGAGGCAGATGACAGTCGCCACAAGCTTGTGAAGCGCTTGTGGAAACAGGCGTGCGGAGGCCAATGCGGGCGCACGCGCAAGGAGTGCATTGACTTTCTGTACACACCCATTGGTCCAAGGCTCGGTCCGTGGCTGCAAGTACCTTCTATTGCATATGACAACCTTGCTGCTTGGCGAGACAAAGACACCTGGCTCAACGTGCCAGTCAATCAGCCCCCAGTGCCTCAATGGGAAGATTGGCATGGCAGCAAGTGGAGAGAGCTGTCGTTTTTTGGGACTGCACGAAGACCATTCCTCTGCTAAACAAATGCGATTGTGGACGCTACAATGATGACATTGACATGTCCCAGCACAGGGATGGATATCAGAAATGGCATTGCGAATGCTTCTATCACAATGAAGAGGCTGCGCAGCAGTGTACTGGAGACCCGCGCAACATTGCGCTCATGCTGCACAGTGATGGTTTCAGGTGCGCATCAACTACAAAGCGGAGCAGCCTTGTCATCAACGTTGTTGTACTCAACGGAGGCAAGCGCGTCAGCTCACAGGCTTCTTCCATCCCCGTGGTGTTTGTCCCAGTTGACGAGCTACTCGACGCTGACAAGGACTGTCTAAACCCGTTTATGAAGCCCATGCTGGATGAGTTGGAGGATTTGTACGCCATGGGCTTCCCTACGCACTACGGTTTGGACTCCAGCCAGGTGGACATCAAGCTCCCTCATCGATCGGCCGGTACGCTTGATACATCTGTTCACAAGACCTCGTGCGCAATGCTGTGTCATGAATGTGACTGTCGATATCGCCTGCCACCTTTTCCCATTGTAATGAATCGAGCAGAGTAAGCACAGTCCATTGAGGGCTGTGCAAAAACGACTGTCACAATTATGCACTTCATTGGTTGCCACCTTTTATGAGTCCATCGCGCGTTGAGAAGACTGTCATCAGCGACTGTCACCAGCGACTGTGTTTGCAGTGCAGCTGTCTAATGTACGGGACAGTCCATGTTGACAGTCACGGTTGTGTCCTGCGCATAGCTTCACACGCGCTGCCCACAAAGCAGTGCGTCCTGATGCAACGGGTTTTGCAGGTGAGAAGATTTTCCTCAGAGCCATTGTCATGAACATAGCCGGTGACAATCCCGCTCAAAGCGAGATGGGGCAATTCAAGAATGGCGGCTTATGCGGTTGCAGGGCTTGTTGCCTGCCGGCAACTCATATCCGGTACTCGATTGTTACCAAAAAGGTTACTCAAGATCCCAGCACTGGCAACGATGTTGTTGAAGAAACTTGAAGCAACATGACCGATTTCCACTACGCTAGCAGCCGCTACCACAGTCGCCATCCATTTGCCAAAAGAACTGCAGAGGCCACATACCTGCTGTGCGATGAAGTTGAAAGCACAGAATATCCCAATCGCAAGAAAGAAAAAGCCAAGAAGTATGGCGTCAACGGGCTGTCGCCTTTGTGGAGGCTTTGGCGGATGTACAAGTTTGACCCATGCCAGGACATGGTCTTTGATACCATGCACACGCTAGCCGAAGGACTGGCCAAGAGCTTGACAGCCTGCACTCTGATGGATGGTGGCGACGAGCAGGTCAGCAAGGCTGAGATTGACAGTCGGCTAACTGTGATGAGAAACGCACGGCCCAGGGAGTTGAGGCATGGTAACCGCTGGCCACATGGCCTCAGCAGTCGCCTTGGATGGTGGAAGGCGCAGGAGCACCAGCTCTTTGTGCAATTTGCTGTGCCTTATGTTTTTCACAAGCTGCTAAGCGAAGAAAGGAGAGACCTCGTCATGTGCCTCCACATGATAATTCGCTTGTTCTTTGACATCTCGCGCCGCTTGGGTTGGGATTCCGGCCGTCTGGAGCTCGCTGATGCATTGCTCAGATACTGGAAGGTATACAGTGAGATCTGCTTTGGCACTAACAAGAAGATTCTGGAGCACATTGCGGGAACTTGCCACCTGCTTGACAACATCCGTCGACATGGCCACCATGATGTGTTCTGGTGCTACGCCTTTGAGCGCTCTGTGAAGCTGTATGTCAACACCCCATCCAACAGTAAAGACTACGAGATCAGCTTCATGAAGCGATCTGTCAGGAGATGGTTTGTGCGACTCTTTGGCGTCATGCGTGATGATCAGAGGTCAGGCCTGCTGCTCCACCACAGAGTCGTCAATGCACTGTCAGCAATCAGTAAAACAGAATTCAACGGGTCCACCTGGTATAAGGTGGCTACAATCAGACGCGCAGAGGAGATATGGGCTCTTGTGGAAGCATATCCCACCTTGGCACACTCTCAGCACATCAAAGAGAAAGGCATATTGATTGGACGAGGCAGCATTCAGTACGTAGGGAACGACGCCTTGTTTGGACGCATCTGCACACAAGAGAACATTGCCATCCACACCAAGTCGCGGCGGACAGTGCGTGACTACAAAGCCTACATGAGGGACGGCCTGGTATACAGGTACGTGCTGGCATTGACATCCGTAGAGATGTCCACTTTATGCTGTCCACTGCACAGTCTCGACTGTCCATACCGTATTGAAGAAGCTAGCAACACATGTAGCTAAGGCTGATGCCTGACATGCACACACACAACTCTACAGCTGCGAGAGCATACACAAGAGCAACACTTTCACTTGATTACAATTCAGTCATGGGTTTTTATACCCGCTGCTTGTACACCTGTCTACTCTAGAAGCAACTGTGTACGCTACACGTCATCTTTCATCATGAACTCAACTGCATGACGTAGCTAACTTCAAGACCTTTCTAACAAGCTAAGCCACGCGCCAAACGGTGACGTTTTCACCAAGTTATGACTGTTCTTGTGCGCGCCTGAAAGTCGCGCCTGGAACCTTCTCTTCGACTGGAGTCTCCGCCTAGTACCTTCTCGAATGGTGTCCGCGCCTGGAACCTTCTGGCGGCCAAACCTTCGGAGTTGACGCCTATGCCTATATGGAGGGCAAGGCTGACCGGATATAGAAAATATCCTCAACANGCTGCTGGCAATCAATATATGGACGCGGACTCTGGTGCACTGCATGTGCGCACGTTGGAGGAACCCTACATTCTTGTTCGAGGGCAGCAGCTGCTGCGCAAAGTGTGGATGCTGACGGAGAGACCAAGGCTGCTCCCCTACATGCTGGCTTACGACTTCAGCAACCCAGAGCTGCGATTGCTAGCAGCTGATATACCTCTCCCCGTATGGCCTAAAACCGGGGATGTGCTGCTTGTAAGACATGAGGATGAGAAGAAGTCGGTCTTTGACTTTCACGTGCCCACTGACCCACCAGTACCTGCATCTGATGATCCTCCGCCATGGATCGTCGTTGTTCGACAGCCCCAAGTTGACGATGAAGGCAACATGTTGGTTGACTACCTGAAGCCTGCTCCTAGACCAGCGAGTGCCCGCCAAGGCCTGGCGCGGTGGGTGGTCAATAAAGACTGTCGCAACCAGAAGGTGTCACCCATTGCGGTCAAGAGGAAGCTGAACTGGCAGCAAGTTGATCAAGGCAGATGGCAAGAGCGGCCAACAACTGAGGTGGTGCGCATGTTCTATGACAGACATGTCATGTACTACAAGGCAGGAGAGCCCGAGGCAGGTATGCATAACGATTTTTGGCAACAGTTTATGCGGCTGTCAAGGTGACTGTCGTTGCGGCTGTCAATTGTGCTCATGTGTGGTTTCATGTTGTGAGTGGTTGACAGCCTGCAACAAGGCAATACGTGTCACTTACAGTCCATGCGGCTGTCAATTGTGCTCATGTGCTCATTTGTGCTTGTTGTGAGTGGTCATTACTGAAAGAAGGCATAAAAACACTGATGTTCATCTTAGGCATTAACACGCTTGTACTATACACAGATTATGTACACCAAGAAGGTTCAGATGTACCCCAGGATCCGCTGGTAGTACGCAAAGGCAATCGTTCTATGTAACTGCCTAGCGCGGGCTAAGGTATACCTGGTGGGTTCAGTCCTTACCGACCTGTGCCTTACCGCCTGAAACAAGCCTGGCGGTATCTTGTCAAGGCGTCCATGCCTTCAGGGGTATGCAACCACTGCAATGCAGCTTGGAAGTCGGTAGGGGTTGTCGCCTCCAACACGGCTGGCTGCGCACGACGCGCAGCCATCCGCCTGTCAAGCTGCTCCAGGAAGTCCAGGAATGATGGCATGGTGAGGAACATCGCTTCAAAGATTGAAGTGATGTTGACTTCACTGATGACTTGGGCCTCTCGCAGAATGCCAGTGTAGTGTGCATCCGCGTTACGGTAGAAGTTGAGGAAGCCAGCCATCGAATTCTCCCAACCCTCAAATTCTCCCTGTCCACCTGGTGTGTTGCGCTGATGCAGATCCCTTAGCTGGATTGAGCGCTGCATCAAGTGACGTTGCCATCCCGCACCCTGTGTAAACCTGTTGGTCCAGCCAGCAACCAAGGCGGTCGGACCACCCGCCAGCACGTCGTCACACTCGTACCTTCGCAAGTTGACAAAGAGGTTCGTCACCTCACGCGCCCATTCCCGAATGGTGTTGATGAAGTCATGCGCACAGTGATGTTCAAGCTGCTGCTGTTGCTGCCGAAGCTGGTTCTGCAGCTGCGTTTGTTGCTGTTGCGCTTGCTGAAGCTGTAGCTGCAGGTCCTGGAGGTGTTGCTGCGGTGGCTGCGGGAGCTGTTGTTTGAGATGGTCTACCTCATCCTGGAGGGCTTCCATCTCCGAATTCGCTTGATTGTACTTCCCATCTGCGCAATCGTACTGGTTCTGCAGGCTGTTCAATGCATCTTGCAGGCTGTCCAATGCCTCTTGTTTAGGCCGCTCATCGAGTGCAGCGTAGAGCTCCACCGATAGCTGTTCCAGCCTGTCAACGTTGCTATGCACCTCCCCCAACTGTTGCTGCACCTCTCCCAACTGCTTCTCTGCATTCTCAGCTCGCACTCTCACTTCGTTGACAGCCTCAGTGTTGATCTGCGCGTGCCCCAACTGTTGCTCCATCTCTCGATTGCGGGCTCGCACCTCTTCCAACTGCTTCTCTGCTCGCTCAGCTCTCTCTGTCAGTGCGTTGACAGTCTCAGTGTTGACAGCCTCAGGAACAGGTTGTACCGCTTGCTGCTGCAGCTTGAGTAGCTATTCCCTTGTACGGTGCAGCTCTTCACCAACATTGGCCGCCGCACTTGAGGTGGACTCCAGCTGCTGCACCCGTTCCAACAGACTGGCGTTGCGCTGATGGTACTCGTGAAGCACCGCATCGGTGGAGCGCCAACGGTTCTCTGCGTCTGCCGCCATGGTGGTCATCGATGCGTTTGATGCTGCAACCTCCTGCTGTGCCTGAAGCAACTGCCGGCGCAGACTGTCAACCTCCTCAGCATTGGATTTTGCTGCCAACTCCCTTTGCCGCCGCAGCTCCTCAGCATTGGATACCGCCGCCAACTCCCTTTGCTGCAGCTCCTCAGCATGGGATTTTGCTGCGAACTCCCTTTGCTGCAGCTCCTGCAGCTGCTGCCGCAGCAGTTTGTCTTCACGGGTGAAGTTATCAGCCAGCAGCCTACGCTGCCGGTGTGACTCCTCCAGATTGTTGAGAGCACGTTCAAGTTGCTTTTTGCGCATCTCATTGAAGTTGCGCATGGACTCCTGCAAGACCGTGTGACTGGTCTGTGCCCGCTCGTTGGCATCCTGCAGCAACAAAACAAGAAGTGAGTCCACACACTAGCCAGCAGAGCATTGCCAACATGCATCAAACTCTGTAACAGTTGTCAACGACCATTAAGGACTGTCAACAGTTTGCGCCCGCATGGGCACAAACTGTTGACAGTCCTCAATGGTCGTCGTCAACAGTTTGTGCCCATGCGGGCGCAAACTGTATGCTGCAAGACTTGTTGACAGCCCATGTGTGTATAAACTGTACCTTTGCTGCAGATGCCAAGTTTTGCACGGCTTGCAATGCAGCGTCGAGGTCGGCGGCGTGCACGCTATCGGCTTCTCGGATCTTCACAAGCGCCTCGGGCTCAGCGCCGGGAGTCAGGTCCCGGGTGACATTTTGCAAAGGTAGAGGCGGCCGGCCCTGTGGCGTACTCGGTGTTGGCGTATTCGCTGGTGGTGTCGGACCTGCGACAACTTTTCGCAGACGTTCTCTGAACGAAGAGCCTGATAGCTGCAAGGTTGATAGCTGCAAGGTTCCGGTAGGGGTGGACTGACCAGTTGATGGCGTGGTTGCTTGTGGAGTTCCTTCTGTGGCTGCTGGCAGGTCCTGGCGCTGCTTTTTTG
>RHPI01000863.1:63891-120801 GCA_009103225.1 Chlorokybus atmophyticus
AAGGCACCACCACCAACACCAGGAGCGAACACTGTGTGGTCAGAGCATTCAGCAGAAGCACACTCTTTGCTTGTGTTGAACAGCAAACCGCATCACTTTCCCATGCTCACTGCATGTGAAGATGGTAGACAAGCTTGGGAAAAGCTATCAGCCGTTTTCAGAGCCAAGAACAATGCCAGAAAGTTGCATCTACGCAAGCAGCTCAGCGCACTCAGGAAGGAGGCAGCAGAACCCATCACAAAGTATGTTGCGCGCGCGAGAGAGCTGTGGGCGGACCTCATCAACGTCGGCCACAACATGGGGGAGACGGAGGTAGTGCTGGCCATTGTTGCAGGGCTACCAGCAGACTACGAGGTCGTCGCAACCCTGCTGGAGACGTCATCATCGGAGTTGACGTTGGACGATGTGCTACTGAAGCTGCTCACCGTGGAGCATAGGGTTGTGAAGAAGGACGAGCAAGCGGATGCCGTCGTCTTCTACACCGGCAAGCACGCAAAGAAGAGCAACCATGAAGAGAAGTACAAGGGCAACAAGCCAGGCAATTCTCGTCACAAAGACCTCACATGCCACTGGTGTGGTTGGAAGGGGCACATTGTGAAGGACTGTAGGAAGAAACAACAGGGGCAACCTAGAGCAAGCACCAGCAACAGCGGCAACGAGCACCAACACAAGGAGAAACATGTCGCCTTCACTGCATCCAGTTCGAGGGCGGGCACAGCTTTCTGGGTGGTGGACTCTGGCTGCGATCGTCATCTCACACCAAACAAGGAGGTGATGGAGGGCTACAGGAAGCTGACGTCCACAATCAAGGTGGCGGGCTTCGGTGGCGAAGTACTGGTGGCTGAGGGAGTTGGCGACGTACGACTCCAGTGCAAGGTTGGTAACACACTACGCGAGGTGTTGTTACGCAACGTCCTGCATGTTCCTAAGGCTATTGCGAGTCTATTCTCTGTGAGGGTTGCGGAGCGCTTAGGCGCGGAGATCCTATTTCGGAAGGGTGGCTGCTCAGTCATCCTTGATGGGGTCGTGCACATGGTTGGAATCACTGATCCGGGAGGGCTCTACCACGTGGAGCAGCACCCTCAGGACATTGACATTCAAGCCATGATGGTGAAGGACAAGGAGTCGCCAACATTGTGGCATCGAAGGTTCGGGCATCTCAGCTACGTCAACCTCACTCGCCTTGTCATTAAGAAGATGGTCAAGGGCATCCATCTCAGCACAGAACTCAAGAATGCATCAGGTGCACTTTGTGAACCATGTCTGGTTGCAAAGCAGCATGCTATGCCATTCCCATCATCCTCTTCGAGCAGTCAGCATCCTTGCGAGCTTGTGCACATGGATGTCTGTGGCCCTATGCGCATTGTGGCGAAGGGAGGGGCTAGGTACTTTGCTACGTTCCTCGACGACTACAGCAAGCTGCCCATCATCTTTCCATTGCCGCTCAAGTCAGAAGTTGCTGGAGCTGTGCGCACAGTCGTGGCCTTGTTGGAGACCCAGTCTGGCAACAAGATGAAGGCAATGAGGAGTGATCGAGGAGGGGAGTACATCAACAAGGAGTTGAAGGAGTTCTTCGCCAGCAAGGGCATACGCCACGAGACAACGGCACCCTACACCCCGCAGCAGAATGGAGCAGCTGAACGCCTCAACAGGACACTCTTGGAGCGTGTTCGAGCCATGCTCAGCGACACAAAGATGGAAGACAGTTTGTGGAAGGAGGCGGTACTCACTGCCAACTACATCCGCAACAGGTCTCCGGTGAGCTCAGAGCAGAAGACTCCGTGGGAGCACTTCTATGGAGCCACACCAGATGTGAGTGGTATGCGTGTGTTTGGATGCACGGCATATGCACTAGTGCCTAAACAGCTCAGGCACAAGCTGGAGCCGGTCAGCAAGAAGGGCATCTTCGTTGGCTATGAACCGGGTTCCAAGGCTTACAGGATCTTGCTCGAGGACACTCAGAAGATCATTGTGAGCGGAGAGGTGGTTTTCCACGAGGGATTATCACAACCAGAAGCAGGCTTCTTTCCTGAAGATGAAGCACAGCCGGAGCATCCTGAAACAGTGGAGGCTACAGGCAAGGCCATCATCGACGATAAGGGTGAGCAGGACTCCGTTGTAGCAGACAAGCAGTCGCACCTGCAGCAGGAGCACGCAGCTTGGAGATACCCAATGAGGGAGAGAAAGGCACCTGACTTCTTACACAAGGCACACGTCGCCAGTGTGCACAATGAGGAGCCAAGCACCTACGAGGAGGCATTGTTAGCACCAGATGCGGAGCAATGGCAGCGTGCTATGGACGAGGAGATTGCGTCACTCCATGCCAACAACACTTGGTCACTGGAGCAGTTACCGCAAGGAGTGAAGACCATTCCAGTGAAATGGGTCTTCAAGGTGAAGCGTGATGGTCAGGGCAACATTGAGCGCTACAAGGCAAGACTGGTGGCAAAGGGCTTCTTGCAGCAGGAAGGTGTGGACTTCAACGAAGTGTTTGCACCTGCAAGTAAGCATACCACCTTCCGTGCACTGCTAGCTGTGGTTGCCGCTGAGGACCTCAAGCTGCATCACCTGGATGTGAAGACTGCCTTCCTCTACGGAGAGCTGGAGGAGGAGATCTTCATCGAGCAACCACCTGGATATGAAGAAGGGGAGAGAGGCACAGCGTGCAAGCTGATCAAGGCACTATACGGGCTGCGACAGGCACCGCGTATGTGGCACATCAAGCTCAGCAAGGAGCTGGAGGCACTTGGCTTCACCGCATCCTCTGCAGACCCTGGGCTCTTCATCCATGCAGACAACAAGGTCTGGCTGCTCGTGTATGTGGATGATATAATCATCACCGCCTGGCAGGTGCACCACCTGCAGGAGACGAAACTTGCTCTACAGCAAGCATTCTCAGTTCGTGATCTTGGAGAGGCCAAGTGGTTCCTTGGCATGGTGATTGAGCGCGACAGGGCGGCTCGCACAATCAAGATTAGTCAGGAGCAGATGGTGAGAAGACTCGTCACCAAGTTTGGGCTCACTGAAGCGAAGACCAAGACCACACCGTTGGCACTTGGCACTGCCCTCATCAAGGCAAAGGATGAGGAGGTACTCGACAAGGCTCAGTATCCATATGGTGAGCTGGTAGGCAGCATGCTCTATCTGGCAGTGTGCACACGTCCCGATGTTGCACATGCTGTGGGAGTACTTGCTCGCTACATGTCTGCACCGAGCATGGAGCACTGGAGAGCAGCAAAGGGAGTACTACGCTATGTTGCTGGGAGCGCAACAGTTGGCATTAAGTTTGGGAGCGGGAGCACTGAGTTGGAGGGCTACTGCGACTCGGACTTTGCTGGTGACCTCAACAGCAGGAGGTCCACTACAGGCTACGTCTTCAAGCTGAACGGAGGCGTGGTGAGCTGGAACAGCAGGCTGCAGCCAACAACAGCAGCATCTACATCAGAGGCTGAGTACATGGCAGCGGCAGCAGCAGTGGAGGAGGCACTCTGGCTTCGCAAGCTCATGGCAGACTGGAGCACCCCATGGCGTGCATCGTCATCAACTGTGACAACCAAGGAGCCATCAAGTTGTTGAAGCACCCTATCGCCTCGGCAAGGACGAAGCACATTGATGTTATGCATCACTTTGTGCGTGACAGAGTTACAAGGAAGGAGGTGGAGTTCCAGTACTGCAACACTGAGGGCATGCTGGCGGACTTCATGACAAAGCCATTGTCACCACTCAAGTTCAAGACCTGTTGTGCAGGACTTGGCATCTGTGTTTGACTACAGGAGCAAGCGTTGGAGGTCAAGCTGCTCGCGTGGGAGTGTTGAGAGTATTCCTACATACGATCAGCATCGACCCTCCACACAGGAGTAGAAGGTCGTAAGGACGAGCACTAGGTCCGGACTTAGCAAGATGGCATCGTCGGACTAGACTCCGGACTCCAGACTGGAGCCTTACTAACTGCTTTGTATCTCCGCGTATACTTACTCATATTAGGGGTGTAAGAGCTTGTTGGAAAGCTCTGGTTGTAAGAAAGACAACACAGCTTAGAGCGCGTCAAAAGGCTGAGTATAGCTTACGCAGTGCTTGCAAACGTAGACGTGTGTGTAACTGGCTGGTATAAGAACCAGCGGACAACTTGTAATAGATGAATGTGATGTGACCTGTGTATGCTCTGGTGGCGGTAGCTCTGTCTCTGTGTGTCTATGCTTGCCTCAACTACATGTGCATGCTAGTCCTTCAACACTGTTACCTTGATGGCTTGCTGGTATTGAAGCCCCATAGCCTTGCACACATCCTGGTCCTCCCTACCGCCCCGGTTGTTGATCATGCGCACGCATCGGCACACCTGCGTGTTGAAGTGCTGTCCGATTTTGGTGGGCTTGGTCTCTCCCCCAGTTGGTTGACCCCTTGCATCACGGTGACCAGCTTGCACATTGCACATGCAGAACGGGCAGCCCCAAATAAACGGCGCCCCTGTGGACGCCCGCCTTCGTTCCATGATGTCCAACTGCCTGGCAATCCTTCTCCTAGCGACTGTCTTGTACAACTCCTCACAGCTCCGCACACCTCTCCTCGCTTCACCCTGCGCCTTGAGCTACACCCATAACCACAACCACAACCACCATAACCACAACAATAGCAAAGTATACTAGCGAGACCATGCAACGGCTATGTACGCCGCCAACCTCCCGTCCAATCTATGATGTCCCATCAATGACAGCCGCCAAGTTGGTGAGTCCCTAGCCCTAACACTGCTAACCCTTGACAGCCGCCTTGTAAATTCAACGCAATTTGTTGCTAGCAGTGCGTTTGGCGTCGATTCGACGTGGCGTCGATTCGACGACAATAAATGACAACCCCCAGATATAAGGTGAGTCTAGGGATTGACAGCCGCGTCGCTAGCTTTGTGAGTTCCATTAACTGTGTCGCACTGCATTTGGCACTGCACAATTGCGGCTTGTGCGGCGGTCACAATGCTTGTGCGGCTCGTGCGACTGTCCATATGGAACACAATGGGACTTGACAGTCCTAGTGAGTGAGTAGTGAGTTCGCTTGCGAGTTTGCATGCGCCCTGGTTGTGTGTTGCTTGAAAAATTGCACTAGTCGTTTGTGGTTTGCTGCTTGAGCTGTCAGCGCTTACCTGAAAGGTGTTTTGCTTTGAAGCTTGCATGCCTTGTTGATTGTGCGCTGAGTCACTGTCTGTGCACTAAGTTCGGTTGCTTGTTCAGGCTGTTCAGCTGACATTATGGCTACTGGGGAGGGCAGCCAACTGCCTGCTGCAGCTGATTGCTTCAGGGCCAAGGGCAACCATTTGCTGGGCCAGGTGACAGGCCAGCAGTTCTTGATGAAGGAGGAGTACAAGCATATGCGCACAACGCTGATGGTCGACCTGGAGAAGCTGAAGAAGAAGATGTTAAGCAAGTGGCCACTACCTCAAGGTATGAAGGGCAAGGACTTCAAGATGAATGCCGAGCACCGGCAGGAGCTCGACGAAGTATGCGAGGCGGTCTTGCAGCAGTCACTTCCACTGGTCTTTGACGCAAACCACACGCTCACGTGGACAAAAGGTGAGCTGCTTTCTTGGTGATATCTGCTGTTTGACAGAAACTTGAATTCAGCTGTGTTGAAGTGAGCTTTCAAGCATGTCGTTCAGCTTTCAGTTCACTCACTGTCTGCTTAGCTGTCTTGCCGTAAACAGTCCTTGCCCTGGTTGCTGTGTTTGTGCTTGTTGATTCATTGACCAGTTGCGATATGCTGTCTTTGAGGCTGTCTTCTGCTAGATGCCATCTTCCAACAGCTGAAAATGCTGTATTAGAGCTGTCTTGCCGTTGACAGTCTTTGCCGTTGGTACTTTGCTGTACTCTTATCTGCTTGTGTTGCAGCACAAATCAAGCAGCATGTACTGGTGCTGCAGTACTCCGTTGGCGCGAAGCGCGGCAGTGGTACCGGGAAGAGCGTCCAAGAACGCAATGAGGCCAAGAAGCAAAGGCGTGGCAGCGACAGAGAAGCTGCACAAGGCAGCCGCGCTGCTCAAGCTGGAGCTGGCTGGGGCACGACATTTTGTCTGGGGAGGGACATGAGGGCCAACCAGCAGGTGGTCATGCTTGCGCCTTTAACCGCTCTTCCTCTCACAAACGCTTAGTACCGGGCCACTTGGCTAAAAGAGAGGTAAGCAACCATGGTGCTGTCGGTAGACTGTCGGTCCTGTTGTACTGTTTTGCTGAGCTGCTGCCTCCATGCATACTGGCTTAACACATGGTGCCTGCTACTCTGAATGCTACTCTGCGTGTCACGACAGGGGTGCGGACGGATTTGCTGAAGATCAGGTGTTCGACATTTGCAACAACGCAGTAGTTGTTGGCGTCGCCACCATCGATTCCGTATGCGAGCCAGACCAACCAATGCACACGTATCTAGTCTCTGTTAACCACTGGATGGCAATGAGAAGTGAGGATGGCAACCTTGCCGTTCAACTACCTGTGAAAGAAAGGCATTTTCTCTATGGCACGCCGACAAGCAGCTGCCATGGTGGGCGTACTCTGGAGGTACATTGCTTGCTGTGGATATGCACATGCTCCTGCTGTGACTGTATGGTGTAGTGTATGAGCATTTCTTGTGTTAAACACAACAACATGCAGGGCAGGGAGATGGAGTGGCCCATGATGTTCTTGGCCAGCGGAGGCATCTGCCCCTGTGAGGCATGCGCTAACGATGAGCGCATTGCGGTGCCGGGTTGCATCAAGGACCGGCTGCCTACGCCCGCAGCCAGGCACAGCACAGACACAGAGGTTAATAAGGGCTGTTGTTAGGCTGCTGTCACATGATGAACAGTCGCCAATGCAGCCATTGATCACGCCTTGACAGTCGCAAAGTGCATTACATGTTGCAGTTCTTGACAGTCATCAACGCACTGCAGACTGTCAATGGTATTGACAGTCGCCAATGGACTGCACTGACCACTCTGGGTCCTAGGCAGGTTGCTGGGGCGATCTCTGACTGTGAAGATGAAGAAGCCGCCGCCATGGACTTGCGAACTGCAGCGGGGATCGTGTGCAACACCAAGCCCAACGCCCCCACCAGAGAGGAGGCAATGGACATGTATGAGTACTACCACCACATCGAGCACACGCTGTTCCACAATGGTCACCAGCTGGCATTCAAGGACCCCGACCGAATGGAGCGTGTGCCAGACGAGCTGATCTTGAGAGCCATTGTCAGCTTTGCTGCCAGGAAAAAGTGGTTGGTGTCCAACAAAGATGTTGAAGGAGGGTGCGAGTGGGGATCCAATCGCAAACTACCAGGTATGCATACTTCACTGCAGCAAGTTAACGACAGTCCTTTGCTGGTTTTCAAGAGTGATGATTTGGTACAATGCAGGGCTTTTGAGCGAGGCAAAGAAGAGAAAGCCATTCCGACCCAAGAGGCAGTGGACGCGACAGCCCTCGTCATCCTCCTAGGTGGGTGGTTTCCTGTGCTATGGTCAAGTTACTGTTTGTGTAAGCACGTGACAGTACAGTTGTTGTGCAGAGCTCAACAAGCACTCGCTGAGTGTTTGCAAGAGATGCTGTTGAGCAAGGCTGTCGCGGGTGTCTTCACATTGGGGCTGAATCAACCAGGGAGAGCACAAGTCTGGCTTCCAGGCGAAGGTGCTGGCAACACAAGAGACTGATGTTGTTAGCTGCTCCTGTTACCTCCTGTAACCGCAGCTTGAAGTGCATGTAGGAGACTGTAGCTACAGTCTCACTGGCTTGACACTGATGGGCTGTCGTTTGACAGTCCATTACAGCATTTTTGTGAATTGCATGCGTGTCGGATTGTATGCACCGGGCACGGTGCAGGCACCAGTGCCAAGATCATGCATGGATTCAATGGCTGTGACATCATGACAGACCATGCATGGTGCGATTGTCAATAAGACCATGTGGTGCGTTGTCTGTTAGGACCAGACATGGTGCCGCTTGTGGACCATGCATGGCTTCAATGGCTGTGACATCATGATAGACCATGCATGGTGCGACTGTCAATCAGACCATGTATGGTGCGTTGTCTGTTAGGACCATGCATGGTACCGCTTGTGGACCACATATGCACAACAAAGTCCGTATCCATGGACCGTGCATGGTGCGACTGTCGATCAGACTGGCACCATAAATGGTCCACTGAGCCAGGAGGGCAGCGCACCATGCATGGTCTGAAATATGTCAGTTTAAAATAAGACTTGCCGGTCCGTATCCATGGACCGTACATGGTGCGACTGTCGATCACCAGACATGTGGAAGTAACAAACCATGCCTGGTCTTCTGCGCCAGGGGGCATTGCACCATACATGGTCCTTGCAAACTCATACAAACAGGTCACCATACATGGTGCGACCCCAAAAAAACATGGGACCGTTCACGTGAGGTTTGGACCATGCATGGTCCGACTGTCATTGACAGTCCGACCATATATGGTCCACTAATTTCACTTAGCAGGGGAAAAAAAAAAAATCCCGGTCCAGAGGTACGGACCATTCATGGTCCTTTGACGTCAATCGGTGTGGTGGGCCTGCTCATACAGCTGATGCAATAGTGAAAATGTATAAAGGGTAGAATGTTCGTGCTCTCTTAACGCTGCTACCACTCGACACACTAGTGCTTGTGCGCACTATGCGATGACGGTGATAAGATTTCCAAAAAATGTATGCAACTGCAAGCTGCACTTCTAATGCACACAATGCAACCACACTCACTTAAGCAAAGAGGGTGACACTGTAAGTCAACAAGCCACTACTATAGGTAGCACTGTTTACACGGTTATTTGCAGTAGAAATGTCCTACACTGTTAAGTAAGGTGAATGAGCAAGCAACACGTGGTTGCTATGTCTTGACTGATGCCAATAAGCACACCACAACCAAGCACATCAAGATTCATAGCAATGACAAGCACAGTGCATAAGAGCATGCACAGGCTCTCACACGGTGAGGGGTTTATTAAAAACCGAGACGGCGAGTTCGTAGTTAAAGTTGTTTCACAAGCTCTTGGCTTTCTTAGCTTTCTCACTGACAGTGTCACCAGCTGGTTTGGTGAACACCGCAACTACTTGTACATGTCAAATAATGACTGTCCCGAACCTAAGCTAACGATCATCGAGGCTATTTCTTTAAAAACCTCCTACCTAGTGTAGATCACAACTTACAACCGAACTCACAACTACGCGCGGTGTATGGAGTATATGCCATAACCTTCTAGTGGTTATGAGCTAGTCTACAGTCACAACCTAGCTAATGGGCAGTGATGTGCGCAGGCCGGTATGCTGATAGGTCGGGAGAGGGTCCTTAACATAAGCATGCTCGATGAAGGCTGGCATGCAAGGACAATGGGCATGACAGCCCGCTCAACAGCTGGAGTTTAAGCCTTCCCCACTGGACCCATTAGAGCCACAACGCCGCTCAATGCAAGACCTTGTAATGGCAACATCAGCCATGCCGCTGGGCACCATCCCAGCACTTTAAGTTCTTGTTGAAGGCAGCCGTCAGCAGCGGTTCTCTGCTTTTTAACAAGAACATCGCTGGAAGCTGGATATGGCGGCGCAAATTGACACGAGATTCCAAGCGTATGCAGCCATGCCAATTGCAGGGGCGTCCACCGTCGCCGGTACCATCACTGCACTTGCATAGATACACCATCGGCGTCCACAGCGCCGAAGGGGCAACCAACTGTTACTGATCAAGCGAGGGCGTTGGCACAACAATAGAGGGGGGTAATTGCCCCGATGCTGCCTCCTTTGATTGAGGATATGCCCGAAGATCAGCGAGATGTAGGGCAGGGCTACTTCACTCCGCAAGAGAACAATACACAGCGAGGCGGAGCTGGTATGGTAGGAGAGCAACAACTCCGTACTACGCGTCGTAGGTCCGCCCTTATATAAGAAGCAGTCATGCTGCACAGGCCCGAGAAAAGTGCACTGAGGCGGTGTTGGGGATGCAAGAAAGCAGCGCGACTCAAGCACGACTAGTGACTTGGCTTGTTGCCAACCACCCCGCTGTACCCAATATTGCCTTTGGCAACAGAGCATCATCGTTGAGGGTCTTTATTTGCTCAGTGCAACAAGCACATGATGAAGCTGCTACCACAGCTCCGACCACGCTGGAGGGGAGTGCAGGAGGCAATGCTGCGGCTGTAAGGAATAAAAGTAGCACACACATTAGCCTAATCTTCAACGCACCTATTGAGCACGTGCCATGACAGTGCTCGATGAGTCGAGCACTGTCATCGAGCGTGGAAAAAGGCAGATGGGATGCCTACATGGCAGGAATCCCGAGGGTCCCCACCATCACCCATGATATGCGGCGACAGCTGCTGCGTGCTGCATATCTGCAGCCCATGTCGCAGTATCACCATTGGCCCAATGTAAACACCGAGCCCACGGCCACATGGGAAAGAACATTGGTCAGGAAGGTAGCTCACGCTGTCCGATGGACTTGTATGTGAAACCAGCTGCACGTGAGGCGGGCCCACAAACACCGGGTTCTTCAGGTTTCCCTCCACCACCACTAGTGACACCTGCAGGCATACCCCCCGCTTTACGGAGGCGGCATTCACCACTACCTCCAGCTCAAGCAGCACTAGAACCCTCAATACCAAGACCTCCCCGCATCTACTAGCCACCCGACAAGGCATATTTGGCAGAGGGAGAGGGCAGGAAGGAGGTCCTCCGGACCCAGCAGGCAGAGGAGCTTTGGCTACTATGCGCTCAGCACTCTTAGCCAAGAGAGCCGAGGCACTGATGACAGCAGCCCGCACAAAGAGGCAGGCATCAACGCCAATGCGGCCATAATCGCCAACCAAAGCAAGCATGTCACAATCATTGGCTTGTCACCCAAGCGGGTGATGCTGAACAGCGGAGCACAACCTGTCATCATTGGGCGTTTCCTCGCTCGATCCCTGGGCATCACCAGCGCGGACCTGGTGGCCTGCCCGTATCTGTTGAATACTGCCACCGGCAGTTGCGATAGGGTGATGGGAGTCACCAAGGAGTCTCTTTGCATCCGGTTAACAAGGCTAGACCCAATTCTCACCACTGAGATCACGCAGCAATCTGTGGTCATCAACGCCGGCTCCTTCGATTGGTGTGCTTGGGCAAGACTTCAACTTCTTTGTGAGCATGGGCCTTGATTGCTATGCAAAGTGTCGGGTCGGGGGAAGTCGAGGGTCGCACTGTCTCGGGCCGCTGCAGGGAAAGTCATGCGTGCTGGTCCTGGTGCTGCAGCATGTTATAACTTGTGGCAAAAGTACAAGATAACCGAGCTTGTATGGCGAGCAGTGCTTGGTGGAGCTGCTCCACTGCTGCTGAACACAGACATGTGGAGCGATGTCTTCCTTAGTATACATGCTGTGCTGTAGGACACAAAGTCAACAAGCCACCCCCCCTGAGCTTCTGGGGAGGTTCTAGCTTTATGCTTAGCTGCTAACGCAGTTGAGGAGGGCCGTTGGTGCGGCAATCGTCGCACCAGTACTCCTCCATGGGTATTGCGTCCAATGGGGGCTACAGACAGTAGCAATGCAGGCCCTTGTCACAGCCATCGCAGAGCATCATAATTGCGTCATCGCCAGCGTTGCCGCAGCGTTCACAGCATGTGCTGCGGGCGGGGCGAGGGTGCTGGATGCGCGCGAAGCCTGCTACGTAGGGGAGGTGACATGGCGCGCAGATTACCATGTTGTCTTTCAACCTCTCGCCATTCTGACCAAGAAGGTCCAGCACTCCCGTGGGGTACACCTTGAAAACCTTATAGACGGTGCGGCCCACGGAGGTGTCGAGCGTATCCTTGGTGGCTGCCATGCAGTAGGCAAAGTCACCTGCTTGAAACCGCCGTTGGCGCTCCCTGTAGAAGCCGCATCGCATGCGTTCGTGGCGCAGAGCATGACGGTGCTGTGCGATGCGCAGGTTGTGGAAGGCTATCAGGACAGTGTGCTCGCACAGCGTGGCACGTGTGGTGATGTTGTGGTGCATCCAGTCGGGATCATTGAGGTTGTCCACCACACGGTCTACTTCCTGCTGTGCATGAAAGGGAAGCAATGGCGGACACCTGGACAGCAAGTAGTATGGGCTGTACTCGCGCATCGCCGCTTGCTTCGACAATCGGTAGCCAAGAGCCACCCACGGAAGGTGGTCGTCTCAGGTGTTCTTCTCATAATACAACACGTACTTGCGGAGTGCCTTCTTGATAGTCTGCACCGTCCGCTCGGCGAGACCGTCGGCTTGAGGGTGGTCACGCGAAGTACGGCGATGATCGATGTAGCATCTGTCCAGCAGGGTGTCAAACTCCCCTCTGAACTCAGTGCCCTGGTCGGTAATGACCTCAGTGCATCCGCCAAACCAGCTAAGGACATGGGAGAGGAAAGCTTGAGCCCCCCCCCTGCTGCTCTTGTCGGGTAATGGCACCAGCTCCACCCATTTGGAGAAGTGCTTGATCATGACCAAAATGTAGCGGGTGCCCCGCACCGAGGGTGCCAAGTCTCCCAAGCTGTCGACTTCCGAGCGGTAGAAAAGCCCAGAGATGGGGAGAAAGGGCAAGGTGGCGCTGCGTGTGTTGAGGCTGGCACATACCATGTCACACTGCTGGCAGCGACTGACAAACCCCTGCACCTGTTTGGACAGCCCATACCACCATTATTGCGCCCTAACTAGGCTGCCGGTATGCTTGACACCGAAGTGCCCAAGCTCCGTGTGGAGGGCAGCGATAATGCCCTCGCGTGTGGCTGGTGTTGGCACCTTCTTGTCCTCGTCCTGGACGCGGCGGTACACTTTGTCATCCGCCCACCGGTAGTGGCGGGTGCGCTGACTGACACGATCTTTCTCTCGTGCACTCATATTGGAGGGAAGCTGGCATTTTGAAGGAAGGAGAGTGATGGCTTATTCAGCCATATGTCCTGCCTGGTGTCGGTAAGTGCCAGCTCGCTGTCGTTGACTGCGATGTCGACCGCGTGGACGTCCCCTAGTGATGTGGTCACTGTGGGGTCGGTAGCCTCAAGGGCAGGAACCTCCTCTGTCGTTGAGGTGGTGTTGATCTGGCGCTCTAACCATGACGCGGCACAACATGGCCGCCATGGTGGGAGCTGCTGCGGGGCCGAGCTCCTGCCGAGCTCCGGTTGCATCGTTGGTATTGCGATGAGGGTTGCAACTGAGGCCATCAGCGTCCTGGTTGGTGAGGCCGGCGCGGTGGTTGATCTCGAAGTCATATTCCTGCAGCAACAGGGCCCAGCGAGCAAGTTTCCCTGTCAGATATTGGTTGGTCATCAACCACTTGAGTGGCTGATAATCGATGATCAGCTGGAATTGACGACCAAAAAGGCAAGGTCTGAAGAAGGAGATAGCCCATACTGCAGCGAGGCACTCCCCCTCATAGCTGATATACTTGGCCTCAGCGCTGTTGTTGCTTCGGCTGGCGTACGACACCACCCGCTCCTTCTTGTTCTCATCGTGCTGTACCAGCACAACCCCCATCCCAAGTTTGCTCCAGTCGGTGTGGAGGATGAAGGGCTTGTTGTTGTTAGGACGTTGCAGGATGGGAGCGGTGGTGAGCCTGCCCTTTAGCTCCTCAAACGCCTGCTGTTGCGGCCCCTTCCACGCAAACTCCACCTCCTTCTTTAGGAGCTCTTTGAGGGGTCGCGCGATCTTTGCGAAGTCCTTCACGATCCGGCAATAGTAGTTGGCAACGCCCAGAAAGGCATGCAGACGCGTAAGGTTCGTGGGAGCAGATATAGCCGCCAAAGCCTCCACCTTTGCCTGCTGTACACATTATGGGGCACAATCATGTGCCCTAGGTAGGGTACCTTGCGAGTGAAGAAGGTGCACTTATCGAGGTGCACTGTCATCCCCACCCCCTTGAGTCTCTTTAGCACAACCTCGATGTGCTGCAGGTGCTCGTCGTTACTGCGACTGAAGGTGAGAATGTCGTCAATGTAGCATCGCGCGGAGTTCAGCCCCTTTAAGGCTTTGTCTATGATGCGCTGGAACTTGGCATGAGCGTTCTTCAATCCAAAGGGCATGACCTTCCACTGGTACAGCTGCCGGTTGCCCCAAAAAGAGGACTTGTGCTTGTCCTCCTCCTTGATGGCGATCTAGTTGTACCCTTGTATATCCAGAATGCTGAAGATGGTGCAGTCTCCTACATTTCCAAAGATACCCGCTGCAGTAGGCATTGGATATCTGTTTTGTTTGGTCTTGTTGCTGAGGGGGCGATAGCGAGGGGGCCATTCAAATAAATACGGTACGCTTCAGAGGTCACCACACTCGCCGTTACCGGTGACTGGTGACTCCAGCATGTAGCCTAGCATGCTAGACTACAGCATTGCCGCACATGCGCCGGTCTGTCCAGTTGCCTGCTGAAACCTTCTTTAGGGGCATGACAATCGCGACCGCAAAGTCCAATGTGGACTCGTCTATTAGGATTGCATCTAGCAGAGCCTTGCACCTCTGCTCCACCAAGTCTTCATTCAACTTGGAGAGTCGGTATTGTCGTTGAAACACGGTTCGGTGTCCACCAACTCGATGTCCATCTGGTTAATCGAGCAAACACCCAGTTCCCTTACGCTGAAACTGAACTAACTTCTCCACTTGTTGAGGAGAGCCTCCAGTTGTTCTCGCGTTTGGTCTGTAGCCAGTGGTCCAATGGCATGGGACCAAGAGGTGGCATTGGCAACTACTGGGATGTCCTCCACCGTGATTGCTGCTCCTTTATATGGGCGATTTCGAGGGCGGTGTGTGCCGCTTTGGTCTCTTGCACGCGATTGGCCCACCCCCCTGCCAGGTGTTCGAGCTCCTGGAAGGACACATAGCGGTCTTCGAGAGCAAAGCACATTTTCCATAACCATACCATGCTGTTCTGATCCATGGCGCTTCCCAAGAATTGGCATTGCTGACTGTCGGTCAGCGTGGAACCTATGATACTGCCTGGAGAGAAGCCCATGGCGCGTTCGCGCTCACGTGCGTTGGGTTTCTCACGTTGGCCTGTATTGGAATCCAACACCATGCCTGCGGCGTGGTTGCAAAAGGCGCACGATCCTGGGTAGGACGCCAGCGTGGGCAGCGCATGACGTGGTTGCCCAGGCTGGTTGCACTGGTAGAAGTGCTGGTGATTGTGTCGGGTGACTGGTTGTGCTAAACGACTAAAGTCCAGCATAGCGTCGACGACGAGGTGCAGATATTCAGCAGCAAAGAGATCATCGATTGTTGTCAGGTTGGTCCACTTGGCGCGGACGCGATGAGTATGGGAGCCATGCCGTGCTGCGTTGATTCTGAGAGGATGTCCCAATAAGGAACGCACCTGTCGGAAGATGTTGGCCACGTGATGGCGCTTATCGTCCTTGGAGTGCACATTCTCAATGATGTATCCTGGAGGCCTGGACAGCTGGCTGCTTTGCAGGATTTTGATGACACGCATTAGTTCCTAGAACAGTCGTGAGCGAGGATCAGCAAGTCCTTAGCCGCTGCCTGCTCTGGAGTGTCCTTGACACTCCCATCCTGCTATCAGGAGGTGTTGACATTCACACGTGCAAGTGACACGCCAACAACATCAACACAAGAGTATGACTGCTACTGCCATAAATGCCATACAAGTCCAGAGGTTTTATACCCCGCCAGTTTCTACACACGTCTACATTTGCAAGCACCGCGTGCATAATACTCAGCCTTTTAATGCGCTTTAAGTTGTGCTGTTTAGCTCACGACCAGAGCTTTCCAGCAAGCTAAGCCACGCCTGCTAAGCTTACGTATCCACAAAGCTACGCGGTTTCTCCCAACGCTCTACTCATCTCATCAGCATCTAGTCCGGAGTCCGTCCTGGCTCGACCATCTTGCTAAGTCCGGAGTCCACGTGCTCAGCCCATACCTTCGAATCTCGACTCTTGTGTAGAGGGCCAGCTGACCAGATACAAGCATCACCCATGTGATACCTTCAACAGCAGGTCGATGTTGCTCATTGCTAGGAGGTGATCCGCAGTAATTAAACGGATGTCCTGTGGCAGTGCCTTCAGACTGCCTTGCAGTGCCGATAGCGGCAGTCGCTGCTGGTAGCATTTATGTAGGTGGCGCAGGTGGTGGCCCAGGGCAATCTGTGCGTGTGGATCAGGGTCACAGTAGAAGTACTTGGTGACCGTCGCGCCGGTGTTGAGGATAGCGGCGAGGCCACTACCTGTTCCTCCAAATAGTTTCGACACAGTGATGCCTTGTTGTTGCCGGAATACGTGAAACTTTACTACTCCAGTGGCCACCTGGTGTTGTTCCTGTACAGCAGCTTGGTCCTTGTAGAGAGGGAACCGTGAAGTGAGCCGCGGTCTGGTCAGTAGTGGATGTGCGACCACCTGTGCGCGCCAGCGGCGTTCTGCTGGTTTGTTGTGGGCCGCTTCTTCGGTGGCATCTTCCTGAGACTCGTCGCATGCGATAGGAGAGCCTTGGTCCGAGTTGTGGGTAACCACCGCAAATAATCTGTCATTGGTCATCGAACCTGACCTGTTGGTGGTTGCCGACAACGACCTGTAGGTGGCTGTTGCAGCTAACCTCTGGTGGGAGCGAGTGCGAGCCACCAGCTCAAGAGGCAGATATCCTTGAAACTCTCCGTCCTCCTTATCCTAATGAGGACAAAACCATGCCTTCTTTGTCTAGCAATCCAACCCCATGCCAACAGGGAAGTTGGAATCCTGTCCCAACCACGGGGCAAAGGATCCGGCGTCGGTGACCACACACTTCTGTATGACCTCGGTGTTGCGGGACGGGTCCATTCCTGTCAAGCGTATGCAGAGGGCTTGCTTGGTGATGGCAATCACCTTGTCACGGCTGCCGGTTGCGGTGCTGAGCATGTATGGGCACGGCATCAGCTCAGCGCTGGTGATGCCAAGGTCACGTGCGAGGTAATGTCCGATGACGACAGGGGTCCATAGCCCAGCATCACCCGCTTGGGTGCTCGTCCATTCATAGTGACATGCTTGCCTTGGTTGGCGATCATGGATGCGTTGGCAAGGATGCGCAGCTGCTTGAATCGTCGATAGCGTGTGCATGGGGTGTCCGCTACTGCAGTCTCCTCCGATGGTGTCGAGCGCAGCGCGGTAAGCGCCCCTCACCCAGCTAGGTCTTGACCGCGGCCTGGCCCGAACCATCCTTACCTTGGCTGTTGATAAACACGCTGTGGCCTGGGTGCCGGCGGTGCCGCCTGCGGCTGTCCTGATTGTGGCGCCGGGGGATTGCGTCTTTGTGTGGCCGGGGTCATTGCTAGCGGCGTGGCCAATGGCTGTTGGGGAAACCCTGGAGGACCGGGTGGTTGTAGGCCCGCCTCCCGTGCGGCCGGTTCTTCCACATAAGTCCAGCGTATTGCATGAGCCTCCCTGACCAGTGTACCTTCCCATGTGGCTATTGGGTTATAGATTACGTCACTCCAGCGCTGATTCAGAGGCAGGGGTTGGAGATACACTGCACGCAGAAGCCGCGCTCTTATGTCGTAGATGATGGTGGGGACCCTAAGGATCCCTGCCATGTAGGCATCCCATCTGCCATTGACCACTCCCACCTCCAACACCGTTGTTGCTCGCGCCCGCATAGTGAGGTAAATCTTTGGCTGTTAGACATGCTGCTCGTAGGCTGCGATGCGTCTGCGTTGCCGCGCTGCTTCCACCCTTGGCAACTTTAGTACGGCCTTTTGTACTCCTTCTAAGGTGTCAGTGGCTGTTGAGGCAACCTCGTCATAGGCTTGCCGTTGTAAACGCAGGAAGGCGTCCAATCAGAACAATTTAGTGCTGAAAGCGAACAGGGGGCCTGCGGGGTGATTGGTGACTAGCCAAGTCACTTGTCTTGCTCGAGCTACATTACCACCTTCTCGCATCCCCAGCATCCGTCTCAAGCCGATGCCTTCTTATCGGTGCAGCATGGTTGCTTGTTGCAACAGGGCAGTATGTAGTTGCTGTTCCCCGATTAAACCCGCTCCATCTCGTTGTGTCCACCCTTGCGTTGTGAGGTAGCCTCTCCCTGGATCCCGCTAATCTTCAGGCAAGTCTTCCAACAAGGCGGGTAGCAGCGGGGCGATCACCCCCCTAAGTTGTTGGGCCAGCGCCCTCGTCTGGTCACCGTTGGGCCCACCGACAAGAGGTGTTGTACTAGATGATGGGCCAGCGACTGTTGGCTAAAGAATGCCAGCGCAAGCATCGGCAAGGGCGTGCGCTCTTGCGTCGATTGCCGCCGCTTGATCCTGTCGCCAGGTGAATGCCTGTTTCAGCGCGGTGTAGTGCTCATGACGTCGGACGGTATTGAGGGGCCTCAGTGCTTCGCTGTCACCCAGAGGCGTGTCGGCTGTATCAGCGATGTTCTGCTGTACGTTGGGTTGCCGGTCCCTATACGTGTCCAGTGGGCTGGGCTCAAGGGGTTCATAACGGACTGGTGAAGGTTGGCGTGGCGCCGTTTGCATATCGTTATGCAGAGTTCAGAACATCCGCAGTGCCAGCTCCAGTACAACAGGCGTTCTGACAGCGAAGACGCGGTCCTGCATGGGAGGTGCCGTGCCGGCGAGGATTCAACCTCCAGCTGCCGCTGAGTCTGTTCTGGCAGCGTGTGATATTCAAGCAGTGGGAAGACTCGATCACTGCGTTCAACACGTGTTGTGCGCTCCCCTTTTGGTGGGATCTGCCCCACGCATGATGGTCTCCCAAGCACGCTCAGCTTGCTGACCTCGCGAGACAGCCTGAGGGACGTCGAGGGCGCGCAATGTAGCTGAGCGGGTTGTTGCAGCGGCAGCAGGCTCGACAATGGCACTGTCGGTGGTGGCGAGAGTGCCGCTCAATGGCGCGAGAGTGGTCTCAAAGCCTGCTGGCACAGGTGGTTCTGCGGCTGGAGCGGGACTGGTGCGACCTGCTGCTGCAAGGTCGGTGACAGCAGTGGCTGTAACCTGCGTGCTCACCAGTATGGGCGCGACGGTGCTCACTGGTAGACCAGTTTCTGGTGAGATTGGAGCAATTGCTACTAGCGTTGACGGAGTTCACGTCGTAGCCGATGTGACCGTTGCGGCTAGTGAAGTACCACTGGTGGCTTCAGAGGAGGTGGCTGTTGACGATGTTGCGGCTTCCCTTTAAACTCGCCGGGATGGTTGAATACGCGACGGGTTGCTCATGTCTCTCGTGCGCTTTTGAGCCATCAGTGTCCACCAGGCAGAGTAACAGGCGCGGTAGTCCTGCTCCTTGTCTTCCTCCAAGCGTGCCATATGTGCTATGAGGGTAGCGATATGGTCATCAGCTGGCGGTTGGGCTGGAGCCTTGACGGCAACAGCAGCAGCGCGCGGACGTTCTTCCAGTCCCTTACGCTGAGGAGGGATTCTTCCCCCTGTAGCCTTGCTCTTCCTTGCGAGCGTTGGCGTAGTTGTTGGTATGCTTATGGCCTCCGGTGTGATTGCTGTTGTAGCCATCAGAGTTGTTGCCGCTATGGCCACCAAAGTTGTTGCCGTTGTAGCCACCAGTGTTGTTGCTGTTGTAATTGTCGACGGGTCTCAACTGGCGGAACTTGAGCCAGCAGACTGACTCCAAGTGGCCTATCTTGTGACAGTAGTCGCAGGCCAGAGTTGAGTACTCTTCGGTGCACTCCTTTTGGTAGTGCCCATGCCGTCCAGAGCGATGACACAGCACAGGGGCAGACAAAGCAGTATGCGCTGACCGTTTCCCTTTGTCGCGTGCTGGTGGAGCGTTGCGGCCACGTTCGCGGCGCGAAGGCTTGACAGTCGTGCTGGCTATAGGCCGTGAGGCGCTGCGGTTGGTTTTCAGCACTGCCTTCTCATACACCAAGCGCTTATGGGTGGCTTGTGCAGTTTCGAAAGCTTCCTTAAGCGTGTAGCCAAGGGGCCTGCTGTAGTTTAGGGTCAGGCGCGTCGACTTGCTCAAGGTGGCATCCAACTCATTGACATATACCACTGCAGCCGCCTCATCGCTGACGATCTTGTAGTCAGTGTCCTTCAACAGTCCTTCCAGTCTGCAGTACAGGCGTAGGGGGACCTCATTGGGCTTGCGCCGGAACCGCCTCAACTCCTCCACTTTGCTAGTGGTTTGCACTGGGAAAGTGCAACGAAGTGCAGCGTATAGATCCTTGAGTGGAGAGTTAGAGATAGCAGCACCTACAGTGATGGCTGGTGCGCGCAGTGCAACTGACCCGAGGGTGAAAGCACTGCCTCCCGCACGAGAGCCAGGTGTTGCCATAGGTAGGGGCGTGCCCACCTCAACAGCTGCAGTTCGTTGTTCTTTAGGTCTGGCAGCAGAACGGTCCAGGATCCGGGCCCATCGCGCGGCCGTCTTGATCTCAATCTCTGCAGGGGTCAGGTTGACGATCACCAACTCCGGTTCCTCCTCCTCTGCTCCGTCAATGGCTGCCGCTATGGACAACCGGTAACTGCAGCGGGAGTGGCAGGTGGAAAGACGGCTACTGAACTATGGAGTGATGCCGGTGCTATGGTACTGGAAAGCTCGCCATAACCATCAACTCGATGCAGTTCAACAGCAGACTTTCTGACATCATGTGCTTCATGATCCAGGTACTAAGCAGTAATGCGAAAAGAGATCTCATCTGACTAGTCTTTCTTCTTCAGAGCATGTTGTCGCATGTTGGAGTGGAACTTAATGATGAATTCGTCCAGAGAAGTAGTGCCAACGCGTCCGGAGAAGCGCAAGGACGTGGTTGAGCTGGAAGACTCCATCTCGTAGTCGTCACTGTCGAACGAGAATGGGGAAGCTCGATGCCGTGGAGTGGATAGGAACGGAGTGAAGTCGAAGATAGCACGTGAGCCTCTGCTGCTACTATCATTGCTCCCGTCGCTGGTCCGCTCGTAGGTGAGGTTGGAGGTTGGGCTTCAGCTGCTGAGGTCACCCTTGTCTATTGGAGAGAACGGGGTGGGCCTGCTCATACAGCTGGTCCAAATGTGAAAGTGTATGCAGGGTAGAGTGTTGTGCTCTACCGCCTGACTCGATGCCGCTACCACTCACCACACTATTGCTTATGTGCGCACTATGTAATGACAATGATAACGAATGCCCAAGGATGTGTCCCCAGATACGGACTACACTATCTGATGCAGAATGCAACGCACTCACTTGAGCAAAAAGGGTGACACTGTGAGTCAACAAGCCACTACTATAGGTAGTGCTGTTTACACAGTTCTTTGCATGAGCGAAAAATGTGCTACACTGTTAAGTGCGGTGAATGAGCAAGCAACACGTGGACACTATGCCCTGACTGATGCCAACAAGCACACTGCAACCAGGCACACCAGGCCCACAGCGATGACAAGCACAATGCACACGCGAGCATGCACAGGCTCTCACACAGTGAGGGGGTTCTTGGTAACCGGGATGGCGTGTTCATAGTTCAAGTTGTTTCACAAGCTCTTAGCTTTCTCACTCACAGTGTCCCCAGCTAATTTGGTGAACACTGTGACTACTTATACAAGTCAAATCATGAATGTTCAGAACATAAGCTAACGGTCACATCGAGGCTATTTCCACAGCGATTGTCACTCGATATAGAACACAACTTATAACTGAACTCACAACTGAACAGCTACGTGCGGTGCCTATGTGGGCTATGGTCGTGAGCTACCCTTAAGTTATGACCCAGCTACTGGTCAAGGACGCGCGCGCGTTGGTATGTCGATAGACCGGGCGACGGTTGTGATGTAGACATGCCCGATGAAGGCTGGTATGTGTGGGCACCAGGCATGACAAAAGCGGGCTTGATTGCGGCCTCATTGAGATGAAGACGATGGGGAAATATAGGGATTTCTACCTCTCGAGTTGGTGGCACGTACGCATGCCCCACGCCGTGTGGCTGCAATAGCAACTCGTAACTATGAGCGCTATACAAGAAGCTGCAGCAGCGGCCACGCACATACACACGACAGCGCTCGAACCAGCCAGTTTATAATACCACAGGACATTCAGCTGATCACAAAGGACCACCTACTGGCTCTCGGCAACAACGACTTGTTAATAGTAGGATGGGAGTGCTAAGGACACTCCAGAACAGGAAAAGGCCAAGGCCTTGAAGACCCTCTCGCAGGGTTGTTTTAGGAGTTGATAAGAATCATCCATCTTCTCCAACAGCGCTAAATCGCAAGGCCGCTGGGGTACAACATCGAGAATGTGCACTCAGAGGACGAAGCGTCCGTACATGGCCTGCATAGGCAGTGTGCCAAATTCTTGGGCACCCACTCAAGGTGAACGCAGCACGATACGGCTCACGCGCACACCGTGTCCGCGCAAAATGGACAAATTTGACCATCACAGAGGAGCACGACAGTTGAGTACAAGCGCAGGACGCGGCCTTGCGACCTGTTGGTCGATGACATCCTTGACCCTAGCCGCAAGGCACAACAAGTCACGCAAGGCACAACAACAGTTGAGTACAACAAGTCACTTGCCATGACCACGATTAGCTTTACCCGTGTAGTTAGCTTGGTCAATCGCGACGCGCTCTCCCCACCCTTGTCTCTTACCTGGGACTATATGCCTTTTGCAACAGCAATGGCATGGTGTTCGACACTACATCAAGCAAGCTGGAGGACCCCAACGCGTGCGAACGCCAATGCTTTATGGGCTTCTTCCCTAGCAGCATCATATGATCGCCGCTTACTGATAGTAAGATATGCCAGCTATTAGGGCGCGTCGTGAATCCAAACAGCATGGTGTAACTGTCGGAGCTAAGCTTCGCATTGCAGGATCGCCATATGTCTTTGAAAATCCTCAAACACCTGGCTGGGGGGTGGGCTGATTGTATTGCCGACGCGAACGCAGCTGACACAGCCCTTATGGTGGTGCACATGGATGAGCAAACAGCAAGTACAGTAGAACATTTCCGTGGTTGCCAATGCAACATCATGTATGTGTGTGGGACCATGCCATAGGTCCTTTAGCCATGGAAGCCACGCACAAGAAGCTAGAGGCTCTCTTCAACAAATGCAGGTCTCAATTCAGCTTTAACAGGCGTGAGCTTGGCACGTGTTTAATGTATAAATGGACATCAAGCTAGTGGACACCGAGCCGGTGTTCCGGCGACCTTACAGGCTCTCTAAGTTGGAAGAACACCTGGTGGAACAGAGGTGTAAGACTTTGCTTGATGCAGGCCTTATCGAGGAGTTCACATTGGACTTTGCAGCTGCGACAGTCATGCCGCTGAAGAAGGATTCCGCAGGCAACTGGACAGCGCAACGCATGTGTGGTGACTATCGCCCCCTTAACAACAAGATCAAGCAGGACAGATACCCCATGCCCACAGCGGAGGGTATCCTTGATGATGTAGGAGACTGCACAGTCTTCAACATCCTTAACATGCGCCAAGGGTACAACCAAATTGCCATCCAGGATGAGGACAAGCACACAAGACCTCCTTGTGGCAAACGACAGTTGTATCCCTGAAAGGTGATATCGTTCGTGCTAAAGACAGCCCCCGCCAAGTTTCAGCGCGTCATGGACATAACCTTGAAAGGACTGAACTTCCCGCGAACCTACATCGACGACAACCTCAGTTTTAATCACAACAACAAAGAACACCTTCAGCACATCAAGGCGAAGCTGGAGCAACTTCAGGGTGTGGGGATGACTGTGCACCCCGACAAGTGCACCTTCTTCACCCACATGTGCCATACTTGGGGCACATGATGTGCCCCACGTTATATACGTACAGCAGGCAAAAATGGAGGCCTTGGCAGCTATTCCGGCAACAACGGACCTCGCACGTCTGCGCGCCTTTTTGTGCCTTGCCAACTACCATTGACGGTTTGTGAAGGACTTCGCTATGATCCCACGGCCCCTCAACGAGCTACTGAAGAAGGAAGTGGAATTTGTATGAAACGAGCCTTAGCAGCAGGCCTTTGAGGAAGTGAAGAGCAGGCTCACCACATCTCGCATCCTTCAACGCCCTGAGTACACAAAGCCCTTCATCCTTCACACCAACTGCAGCCAGTTTGGGATGGGAGCTGTGCTGGTGCAGCACGATAAGAACACGATGGAGCGGGTGGTGTCAGACACTAGCCGGAGCAACAACAGCGCTGAGGCCAAGTACAGCAAAATCAAGGGCGAGTGCCTTGCGGCATGGGCCATCTCCTTCTTCCGGCCCTTCCTTTCCGGTAGACAGTTTTCGTTAATCATTGACTATTAGCTGCTCAGGTGGTTGATGACCGACCAGCACTTAATAGGCAAACTTGCCCGATGGGTACTGTCGCTACAGGAATGCGACTTTCAGATTGATTATCGCGCTGGCCTCACCAACCAAGACGCCGATGGGCTCAGTTGTACCCCCCACCTCAGCGCCAACAACGCAACCGAAGCTTCACACAAGCTCAGTCCAGCAACTGCAGCCCCTGCAGTAGCTGCCATGTTTATTGCTACCGCGCTGCGCTCGGGGCGCAAGACCAACACCGCTGCTAAAGTTGACGCAGCGGGGATGCTTGCCCTTGAGCCAACCAGCCCTGCAGCAAACGCAGAAGACACTCACATCGTCAACACCGAGATTAATGACAGAAAGTTGGCACCCACCGACAGCACTCAAAACATATATCTCGACAATCCATCCCTCTCTTTCCTGCAGAGTAGCCAGCTCCTTGCCGGCATGAGTGCTTACGGTTTGCACTTTGTCATGTTACTTCACAGCAAATTTTGCAAGCAGCAAGGTCATTACCAATGAGACTGTCCGCAGCTGAAGGAGAAAAAGGCTTGCAAGAGCAATACCTTTAAAGGGTACAACGGTGGTGGTAAAGGAGCAATAGCTTTCACAGCATGCGCAAGCATCCACACGCATTATCCTAAGTGGGTGATTAATACTGGCTGCACACAGTATATAACTTCTGATGCTGGACTATTTCATGACTACAAGGCGCATGTGGCACCGCGAACTTTGAGGTGCCACATGCGCCTCCTGTATCCACATTAATAATGATATGTTTTAAGGCATTCACTATTGAATGGTGGATGCCTTGGAACATATTATAATTGATGTGGGTACAAGCAAAGCTATACTTCAATGCAAGGTGGGTGTACAAAAGATAGAGCTACATATAGCTCCACCCTTTGTACCATAAGGACAATATGGCATATAGTCCTCCATGTACCTAGTGTACATGCAAGCCTCTTCTTTGTTTAGATTGCTTCTTCGACAGGCTTGCAACGAACTTGGCAACATAAAGGCAACCCTTGCGCTATGCAACATTATGCATTGCATTTGCGCTACGTAGTATAATTGTAACTCATGCGATGCATTAGCTTATAGCCAACTCGTGGTTTAAAAGCGCATTGTATATAATGTTCATGCTATAACCTTTCATAAGTTATCTGTCGTTTCCATGCTTCACACCCCCTGTAATTTTATTTACCACTCAACTTGTAAAGTTTTCCTCATCCAACATTATAATATGTAAATGTGTAACATACATTATATGATTATGGTCTACGGATAAGACATATATAACAATGACTGCTCTTATGACAGCGGCTTTTGCTGCCACGGCCTCGTAATCAAGGCGTTGTGGTACACCTTGCATGCACATATGCAGTTGTTTGCAAACACCGCGTGCATACAGGTATATGCATTTGCTCACATTGTCATGGATGACTCAAACTTTACTGCTGAAGTAAGACCGTGCTCACGTGTATACAATTTTCTGTTAGCCTTAGTGCAATGGAGTATTCTTAATAATCAATGATACTACGGCATGGTGTAGCTCATGAATTTTCCACATGGCAATACTGTGACCTGGGTGCACACCCTCACTGTACGGCATAAGCAGCCTCGGGGGCTCCTAAGGTTGAAGCGCATGCTGCATACTGATGACTCAGTGATGAGTATTCGTATAACGACTCTTACGCACGCCAAGCAGCGGATATCGTTATCGCTACAACGTCTGCGGCGTACGCCAACGGGCAGAGGCCTTGCGAATCTTCCAATCTACAGTTGTTCAGCCTGGGGATTTTTTGTCGCGGATAAGTGGATAAACAGCGTCGCGAGTTGCGGCTTTTGTTCCAAAACCCAGCTTTTTCTCGGGCACCAGGGACGAATCAGCCCGCAGCCGGCCGTGTTGCTTTTCGTCTCAAGGATTTGGATTTTGCGCAGAGCTGGAAAGTTCCTGCACGTGGATATTGATTACCTACGGCACGGAGCAGCGGCCCACCGATCAACTGCCCTACTCGATTGATGAATGATAGCACCGTTTAGTTCACTTGGTGAACTAAACGTGCGGGAGAGCGTGCGGCAGGTTTCAGAACAGCAGAAACCTGCCACGCTCGCAACCACAGCCAGTGGAATCCTTCAGATGACTTGCTCGAGGTTGCACAGCCTAGCTAGGCAGCCTACCTGACTTGGTCAGTTGGGGTAGGTGCGTGCGTGTCGTCCAACAGCTGTGCTACAACAGAAAGAAACGGCCGGAATTGAAAAAGAAATAAACCGTCGTCGGCCTCCAACGGTGCCATTACCGGTCAGTGGGACAGCGCAGGGGGGTGGCTTTGCAGCCACACGCTGCGCTGGAAAGAGCCATCCGTTGTGCGCGGCCCCCAGCCGTACGATCGACGCAGCCGGTCGTACGATATACATGGCACCCCCTTCTGTTATGCATGTCAATGACAACTGCCTCCCACCCCAAACAACTGCTCATCGGTAATATTCTCTATGCCATGTCACAAGTAAGTTGTTCCATGCATAAATATGTGGACCACACACTTGCCGAACTGTGGTAGGCAGTGTGTGTGGCGGCTGGCCAGCGTGGAGAAAGACTGTGGGCCACATTATCTTGCGGAGACTAGCTTGCAGAGAGGCAGTGTGTGGTTTGGGATTGAGCTTGAGGTTGTGGGCGGCGGCGTTGTTGGTGCCGGGGTCGGGCGAGGCCGGGGCGGCAGGAGCATCAGCCAGCGGCGGGCGAGCAGGTGCCCGGAGCGGGCGGGCCGGCGAGTGTGGTAGACGGGGCTCGTGTAAGGGCAACTCTGCTGTGATCCAGCCATGACGGTTGGTGCGGCTGTGCCTGCGGCGTCCTCCGCCTCCGTGGCGTCGGCGTCCGCCCCTTCCTCTTCCGCCTCGTCCTGCGCCCATGGGCAATTGTCCGCCGTTCGCCGTCTGCCGTCAGCGTCCTCCGCCATCGGAGGCAGGCGGCTCGTCTGTCGCAGACCAGCTTCTCTTCCTCCCAGACAGACTGCGACTGTGCCCCGTTGCGCTGTGCAGGTACACTCTCATTCCCTTGCCCAATGACCCATTGTCCTTTCATTACAGGCCAAGCAAGCACAATACCATGTACTGAGCAGTTCAACTTGTATCCGTAGTAACTCTAGCCTTCCTGTCCTGCCCATGCTTGCTTTGCTGGATGCAACTATGCTGGTACAACTACATCCCCAATTCCTTGCGGTTTGTGGGAGGCATTGCTTGAATGTCCGTTTGCTTGTCCCATGTTTGGAGCATGCCGATCTTGATGACGCTGCTGCTGTGTCTTGATTATTGCTTATCTGAGTTGCCAATCATAGGAGGATGTCGAGAAGGAGAAGAAGACCCGTGAGAACAAGGAGCGGGAGAATGGCCAGCGTTTTCTAAAGCTTGGTGCCACTTTCATGCCCTTTCTCTTCAAGAATGGCACTGCTCAGGCTTCAGGTAAGCTTGGCTTATCTGGCAGCACTCCCCGCTGTGGCTTGCTAGCACACTCCACTGATGTATGTTTGTTTGCAGAGGACTCTTACAGCAATGAGAATTTCAGATGCGAAGGCCCACCTGCATCCGTATTTGGCTCAGAGCCTGATTCATCCACAGTTGGTGCCAGTGGGTCGGCCTTCGGCGCTGCAGCTGGCAATGGAAGCAAGGCTCCCTCATCCGCCTCGCAGACCGCACCCCCTGTTGAGACCATGTCATCCGCGGGCTCTTTCTCCAGCAACTTTGGCCGCAGTGAGCCTGCCAAAGACGAGGACCTGAAGTTTATTCAGGCTGAGAAGGACTCCAAGGCTGAGGCTGGGTCATCTGTCTCTGTGGCATCCGTTGCTGAGAAGGCCACTGCTTTCATCCCCGAGCCTGTCAAGGAAGCTGCCAATAAGGTTGTGGCTAGTGCCCAGTCGGTTGCTCAGCCTGTCAAGGAAGCTGCCACCCAGGTTGTAACTGGCTCCCAGTCGGTTGTTCAGCCTGTTAAGGAAGCTGCTACCCAGGCTCTGTCCGGCGCCCAGTCGGTTGCTCAGCCTGTCAAGGAAGCTGCCACCCAGGCTCTGTCCGGCGCCCAGTCGGTTGTTCAGCCTGTCAAGGAAGCTGCCACCCAGGCTGTGTCTGGTGCCCAGAAGGCTGCTCAAACACCCTTCAATGCCTTCAAGCAGTCTATCTCTTTCCCTGGCTCCAACCCATCTGTGTCATCCCCTTCCTTTGGCGGATTGAACCTCCCCAACGGTGGAGGTGTTGGTGGTCTGCTTGTCACTGGTGCTCTGGCTGCCAGCGTCCTGCTGCGTTCCCGCAACAATGCCAAGCTCATGGCTGAGGCAGATGAGGTATACCCACACTGCGGATCATGCAGTTTTAATGAACTTTTTTAACGGTGCATGACCCCATGAGTTGTTGCGTCATTGCATCGTGCTACTGGCGAGGCCTCTGGCACTGTGCAGAGTGCATCTTTATTTGGAATCTTTGAAGCTCACTGAGTGTCCTTGAACAGGTCCGCAAGCAGCTTGCTGCAGCGCTTGAGTCAGTGGAACAGCTGGAGTTCCAGCAGCAGGAGCTGTACAAATCCAAGGAAGATGATGCCAAGGCTGCTGAGGCTGCCTTGGCAGCTGCTGCTGATGGTGCCGAAGCTCAGAGGATGGCCATGGAGAAGAAAGTTGATGCCGAGCGATACATGGTATGCCTTGCAGTTCTACACTTCATGGAATTGTGTTGACCTCTGGAATTGTGCTGAGTACTCCATGTGTCACACAGGTGGATGCCTACAAGAAGGATTTACTGAGGACCAGAACCCAGCGTGCCAACCTGGAGGCGCTGGTGACCAGCACAGAGAGTACCAACCAGTCCCTGCAGAAAGACAAGAGCCAGCTGATGCAGACAACAGCAAGTGAGCCTTGAATTTCGTCATGCTCCATCAAACTGCAAACTTAGCTGCACAGTATTTTCAGTGAGATCTTGGACACTGCAGCTGATTATGTTGGCTGTGCGTCCTCCAGATCTGTCAACCAAGGCCTACTCTCTGGAGAAAAGTCTGCAGCAGACCAACCAGGAACTGACCCGCAAGCAACGCAACAACACCACCCTGGAGAAAGAGCTCATCATGAAGAATAAGGACATCCTCAGGGCCAGGGCGCTTCAGCTGGAGCTGCAGCAGGCACGCGAAGCTGAGGTCAGGGCCGCCGCTGCTGCCAAGGCTGCCGCGGCGCGCAGCATGCAGATGCAAAAGGCTGCCTTGGAGAGAAAGCTCACCTCTGAGCAGTCTCAGGTGTGTAACCCACCATTTGGGTGATTAGCAAGCATAGCTGTCACATGTCACATGCGTGCTTTTGCTTCATGTTCAAGTCTAATCCATTCACATTGCAGGTTGACGCATACAAGAAGGATTTGCTCAAGACTAGGTCTCAGCGTGCTAGCATGGAGGCTACGATGGCTGCTAGTGCAGTAAAGTTCGCTGAGGCCCAGAGGGAGGCTGATTGGACCATGCGCGCCCAGCAAATGGCCTTTGAGAAGAAGGTGGAGGCTGAGAAGAAAGTGGTAAGTGGCATTCTTTTTTACGTGTGGGCAACTGTAATGTGTTTGGCTGTTGACATGTCTTTGCCACTGATGCTTGTTTTAACTGATGGGCATGCAGGCGGAGCTGTTTAAGTCAGATCTGATGAAGACCAGGTCTCAGCGTGCTAGCTTGGAAGCCTTGGTTTCTTCCACGCACACCATCAACAAGACTCTCCTCAAGGAGCAGAACAGGCTGGTTCAGACAACTGCAGGTAATCACCCGCTGGCAGTGCAACAGCTTCACTTGTGGCATATGTTGCTGATCTCTGATCTGTAACAGAGCTCAAGGAGAAGACCATGGCCCTGGAGCGTCTGCTGTCGCAGACTAGCCAGGACCTGACACGCAAGGCCCGCAGCGCCATGACCCTTGAGAAGGAGCTGCAGCTCAAGAATAGGGACATCCTGAAGGCCAGGACTATCCAGCTGGATATTGCCAAGGAGAAGGACGTTGAGGTTGCCCGCGTCCGCGTTGCTGCTCACGCTGCTGCCCAGAACGCTGCAGCCCAGAGGGCTGTGCTGGAGAGGAAGCTGCAGGCCGAGAGCAGCTTGGTACGGGTGTCTGCCTTGACAGTGTGCATGAGAGTTGCCCAAATTGCATCAACGAATGTGGCCCAATGCTTCCCATGTGTCACAGGTCGAGGTGTATAAGAAGGACCTCTTGAAGACCAGGTCGCAGCGTGCTAGCCTTGAGGCTGATGTTAACTCGTCTCTTAGCAACTTCTCTGCACTGATGAAGGAGCGCAACAAGCTGGCGGCTACCAATGCAGAATTTTCTCAGAGGACCTTTGCCATTGAGAGGCAAATGAACCAGGTCAATGCCGAGCTGGTGCGCAAGTTACGCAGCCTCGATACCGTTGAGAAGGAGCTAGCCCTAAAGAACAAGGACATCCTCAAGGCTAGGACACAATCCACCACCCTCGTAGCAGAAGCCAAGGTCAAGGATGCCACCCTTGCTTCTCTGCAAGCAGAGAAGAGCAAGCTGGAGTCTTCATTGGCAGGTGTGTGGAGCTAGAGTGCAGTTGTGGTGCTCATGCTTTGCAAACACGGATTGGTTGACACTGATCATCATTGTGGTGGCGCAGATCTGAGGGCCACCTCGCTGTCGCTCACTGGCCAGGTCAAGCAGCTGCAAACAGTCTGCCACAACCAGCGCAGGAACCTGGAGGCTCTGGACAAGGAGCTGACCCTCAAAAACAGGGACATCCTCAAGACCCGCTCCAACCTGGAGCACACCCGCAGCGCAGCCAACCAGGCCAAGTCAGCCATTGCCGCAAGCCAGTCGCAGGTCTGTTGCCCTCGATCGTGGTGCTTTGGTTGAGGGTGATGAATGAGCGATTAGAGTTACTTACCTTCATCATCTTCGCAGATGGCCAAGCTCACTCAGGCCCTGGAGTCCCAAATGTCCAGCAATGACCAGGGGGTGGCTGACACCATCGAGTCTCTTGGGTATACTCAGGATGACATCATGCAAGTGTGCGTGTTGCCTGCCTTACTCAACAAGCAGTTCACCGTGAGTTAATTCATTAATGGCTTGATTGTGTGCAGTATCTCATCTGATGGTTTGCACTCTGGTGCTGCATCTCTCGTTGAGGAGCTGATGGACAAGGCCCGACAGGCCAAGACATCCCAGATTGCTGCTGAGCAACAGGTGGGCACCCTACCCCTATTACACTCTTAGACTTGTAAGTTGTCAGTTGCAATGTGTAGATGTTAACGCATGTTTTGAATTTGCAGTTGCGGGAAGCCCGGTCACAGCTGGTGACAGAGCACCGCAACATCCAGGAGTTTCTCCGTCGGGTGCTGGCTCTGGAACAGGAGCTGGCTACGCAGAAGAGCGCTGCTACCACCTCTGTGGAGGTAACATTGGCTGAATCTCCAAAGGTGTCGCTATATGACAATTCAACTAACATGGTTGTTATAACATGTGTTTAACTGATGCCTTCACTTGTGCAGTCCGTGCATGCTTCTGAGCTGGAGTTGGTGCATGAGCTGAATGCTGCAATGAAAGCTGTAGAGGATAGTATGCCTTTCTTGAAAGAGGAGGCTGCCCCTGCCCCTGCTGGCACCAACGGTGTTTCCACCAATGGCACCTCCTCACAAGAACTTGAGACCCCTGCAAAGAAGCCCCGCGCACGCCGGAGCAAGGCGCAGGAGACTGTTCTTAACATCAATGGCCTCGAGGAGACAGTGAGGTCCTTGTCCACTCCCAGGAGGCGCAAGACCTCAGGAGTTGATGGAGACGATGCTGAAAAGAAGCCCGCACCGCGCAGGAGATCCCGCAAGGCCAACACTCCCGAACCCATGCCAGGATTCACTCCAGGATATGCGATGTAAACATGGGAGACAGGCTGCGAAGTTTCAGCACTCGAAAGATTGTTGTCACCTGCAATAACCGCACATTGCCGCTTCACCAAGAGCTTCAGGCACAGGAGGGGCTTGTTGAGCTCTCTGTTTGGATGGATAGTCCTTCCTCCTCCCACCCTCCCTTTCCCCGGCTTTAACCTTGCTGAATATATCCTTGGTTCAGGTGTAGAGTGAAGTTTTGTATAGGTATCAGAGGGCCCTGCTTGCAACATCTAAAGTGTGGCGCAGTGTGTGATGCACACCATCGAACCAACTTAACCCTGTCTAGGGTGGTATAGATGTAGTTTGTTTGTGTTCGCCTTTGCTGAATCAATGACCCGCTGCGGATGGCAAGGCTGGTTCTCTGTGCCTGCGACATTTGTGCCATGTGTTGGTATGCATGTTTTATGACTTGTCAAATCATGCTTCCTGCATTGAAATTCGTGCCCTTTTGAGCCTGCATGTGTGAGTGCTCTGCAGTGTGGTGTACTCAAATTGTAGTGTGCAAACTTATGTTGTTTTGTAAACTTAGTTGCAATGCTTTGTGTCGTACATATCATATGACATGCCACACTGCGATGCTTTTCGCTTGGCTGTCTGTCTGTGACAGATATTGACGTGGCCAATATAGCTGAGCATACTACACTGGACATTTCATGTGTTATCATCTGTGAACATACTGTTTATTATTCTGCGGGTATGACAAGTATTTGTGAAACATGCTGTGCTTTGCTATGCCGATATGCACGTTTGTTGGTATCTAATGGTATGTGAGTGTAAGACGTACACCGTCGTGGTGTATGCAAACGTAACAGGTCATATCATGCGCTACTATGCAGATAAGCGGCCAAGATGCGAGTATGGTGTGCTTCCTTAGCCTGATTTGTGTATTGCAAAGGATGTTGGTACATGTCATATCTGCGCATGCGACAAACAAAGGGAGGGAGAGGGTAGGAGAGGGACAGTGATTTTGGCACATATGCAATTGAAATCGTTATGATTGTGATACTTCATTTGTTGGAGAGTAAGCTTGCATTGCTCCCTTTACCAACAGTAGCGTCTGCATGTGGTTGTTAAACCAGCTCCACAGCTGACTCGACGTCGCCTTGGCAAGTGTTGATCGACTATCCCACCTTTGGCCCCACCATGGCACATTGATGGTTTTGCTGCATGTTCAATATGTCAATATGAATGCGATGACTTGCCCAAGACGTTGGTGATTGCATTTGGCTGGTGTCCAGTGGATGAGTATTGAGTCGTGTCCAGCTTGGTCAGTGATGCGTGCAATCGTGGCCTATTTAATACACACGCCAGACCAAAGTTGCACGAAACGTCCTTATCATGTTGCCAAGTGCTGTTGTTCTCGCACACACAGCTGCTAGCCCAGCACAAACCACCACCACCACCACAACAATCACAGCATCTCCCTAGTTTTCAGTCAATCCACCAGCTGCTGCTGCTCAGTGACAGCGTGTGACTCAGTCAGCGTTTATTAGGTTGCGTCTCAATCACGCACATACAGCGCGCGACGCACTCAACAGCAGCAGGGTGGTACGGGTGGGTGTTCCATGTGTATATGCTGACCCCTTGCCCCGTGGCCCCCTTCACCCACAAGTACGAGGGCAGAAACATGCGCGTGCGCGCACACGACCGATGCGGCAGCACAGACCCGCACGCAGGCACACACATGTACGCGGACACAGGCAAGTGCCACATAAATTACGGTTACAAGCGAGCCCTAGCTACGCTCGCCACTACACACGCAGACACAAGTCTATCTAGTTCACACACGCGCTTATGCGCACACGTATACTCCATTCAGTACTAGAACTAGCTAATAGGTAGGTAGGAACCAGGCAACTCAGACAATCTCTCCTGCGAGCGGCACGAACGGCGTCGTTGCGAGGCACGCCACATCCGCCTGCATGCTGAACTCCATATCAAAGGTCACATAAGGCGGTCCGTTGCTCGCCTCGTGCACCTCCACAGCGAGTACTTGCGGCCCGTCCGCGCTCACGAGTCCCGCCGCGAGTGGGTACGTGTTGAAAGCCAGTCCATCCGTTGGCGCTAGTGCCATTGTGTTGTTGGAGATGGTGACCATGTTGTTGGGCATGTTGACACGCAGCGCCTCCACACCGTTCAGGTACATGATGAAGCCGTCGCGGGTGCGTATGTTGGCGAGGTAGGTGTGCGCGCAGTGCGTGGCGGACAGGGTGAACGTCTTTCTGAAATAGGCTGTGGTCAAGTGCATGCGTGCGATGACGGTTTGATCCGCAAAGGGAAGCTTGTTGTAGAAGCCGAGTGGGGAGCGGCCGGAGAGCCATGTTGTGTCGTCGTAGGCGGGAGAAGTCCAGGAAGAGTCGGGGGCGCCGTCGTCCTTGTAGTTCCAGGCGCTGTACGTCTTGAACACAGACAGAGGACCCGTGCTGGTGTGGGGAGATGTGTTAGTGCCTGCGTGCGTGCGTGTGCGCGTGCGTATGTGCGTGTGTGTGTGCGTGTGTGTACCTTTGGACGCAGAGTGGGTTGTTGCCGCACGGTGCTGCGATTGTGGCGGTAAGCGACGCCTCGTTCTCCAGATTGTTGTACTGGCTGACCTTGTGCACCTCCACGGCGAGTCGGTTCACTCCCCCGCGCAGGTTGAGCGGCGCCGCGGGGAGCGTCATGTTCACCAGCTTCGCGTAGTTGGAGTTGTAGGTGGGGTTGTTGAGGTTGGCCCACGTTGACACGCTCGGGGGCCCGGGCGGCATGTTGAGTCTAGCCAGCTCCACACCGTTGACCCACACAACCGCACCTTGTTGTGCCAGACTCTGCAGGTCAAGAGATGTGACGGCCGCAGCGGTGGCGTTGGAAGCCAACGTGAAGTCCACGACGAAGTAACCCGTCGGGGAGTACTGCCCGTTGAGTCTCACTTGTGCCATGAGTGTGTTGGCTGGGTAAGATGGTGCTGTGGATGTTGTGATGGGTGCGGGTCCAAGCGGCCACCCGTTGGCCGACGGCGTGAAGTTGCCGTTGGGACCACCCGGCGGGTTCTTCCAGTTGGGTACCTCCAGGTTGACGTGTCGGTAGTACCACGCGGGGTGTTGGAGTGGGATGATAGGGAGGGAGGTAGTGTTGGACAGCGCGCGACACGCCGCGAGGTAGCAAACGCTGCCCTGAGCGCAGTCCAGGTAGGTGCTGTTGCTGCTCGGGTCCGTGTTGGACGGCACATCAATACTACCATCACAATCGTTGTCCACACCGTCGCACACCTCGGGGTCCGCTTGCACATCGCAGGGGAGATACGCCCCGTTGACACACACTTGCACTCCCTGATGACAACCCGCTTGACACGTCAACGTGAGCGGGATGGTTGTGCCGGGCTGGTTGTCGATGTATCCATCATGGTCGTCATCCTTGCCGTTGCACACCTCCACAGCCCAATTGGCTAGTGGTACCAATGGTGGTGGTGGGATGGATGTACAGTTGGACAACTGGAACAACACGGCCACGCGGGTGGACGTGACGAGGCTTCCCGGGCGCACGATGAGGTTGGACACGCCCGTGTTGGGGTCCTCGGGGTACTTGGGTGAGAGAGCGAGAGGTGTTGGGTCAGATGTGACCACAGCAAAGGACGCATCGGCCGGTGAGAGGATAGTCCCAACCAAGGTGAGACCATTTTGTGTGAGGCGGGCTGTTCTCCCGTCCAACGCCACGCTCACGGCGGCACGCGTGTGGAACATCGACACGACATCAACAGGGTTGGCGGCAGTAATCTCATCTTGCACGAGGAGTCTGCTACCTGACCCAACATCTTTGAGTAACATCACGCCACGAAGCACAGATACGGCATCGGGGTACGCCTCGGATAGGTCCGCGACAACGAGGGCACGCGTGGAGTTGGAGTAGGTTGTGATGATGGGTGTGTTGACTGCGGCGCCAATGTTGGATGGCTGGCTGTTGAAGTAGAGTGGCTGCTGCACCGCTCCCGCTTTGATCGCCAACGTGTTGTGTCCCTCGGAACGCACGCGGTAGAGTGTCCACCTCTTCGGTGCGAAGTAACCGGGCAGCAAGTAGTCGTCCGTGCCGAGGTCGATGAACCAGCGCACGCCGTTGGTCTCGAACATGAAAGAGCCCAAGTCCAGGTGCATGTGGCCGTTGCGGTTGGGACCCTGCCCGGCTTTCAGGAAGAGGTAACCGGCGCTGCCGTCCATCCAAGCGGAACGGTAAGAGATCGTGTCCACGCGGTAACCCTGGGAGAAGAGATGCACTCAGCGAGTGTGTGTGAGGGTTCTGATACTGACACAGTACCACAGCACCCACACGCACATACGCGCACGCACAAAGGACCATGTGTCTTTACCTGGTTTCTGCTGTCGAGTGGCGGGAACGCGCTCAGCGGCGGCGCCGCGGTGGTCCACTGCTGCCAGTTGGCACTCCCCAACCACAGCACTCTGTATATCCCTCCGGTCAACCCGAGCCTCCTCTCATTGGCCGCAAGGAAGGTGTCATTAAACTTCCTCGCAGCGTATATCGTCCAGTGAGATGAAATAGGGTCTTCGTGTGCGTCGGAGAAGCACGCGTTGGATCCCGAGGGGGCGATGGTGTATATGCGGGAGTAGGCGGCGGCGTACATGGCGGACCCATCGCCGAGGAGGCCGAAGTCCGTGCCGAGGGCGGACTCGATGGAGGTGAGGGAGAAGGCCATGTTCATGCCCGTGTTGGACATGTACGTCGTGCCCTCGTTCCAAGCGCCGGTGGGACTGTACATCTGCTTGCAACGCCAGATGGCCATCAAAGAACGACGAAGGATCTGCGCCAGATTGGGGTAACATAGTCAGTAACGACAACAACAACAATGATGACAACGCTGATAATGATGACACACACACAGATGCACATGGGCGCGTGCGCACATACACACAAGCACACGACAACAGCAACACTTACATTCTCGCACAACACCGGGTCTCTTTCTGCGAACGCGACGGCTGCCATGACCCATCCGAACAGCGAGTTGATGGCAATGTTGTAGTCCAGCTGCGCGACGTAGTCCAGATTGTTCGCCGGGTAGTTGTCCGTGAGCAGCGATGGCAGGAACGCCTTGTTGAGAATAGAGTTCCACATGAGCGTCTTGTCGTCCTCAGTGAGGTAGTCGTTCATCCAGTCGTAGGCGAAGGCAAGGGCGGCCATGTAGTTGCCCATGCCCATGTAGCCGGGGTCGGGGATGCGGCCGGCGTTCCACGTGTCCGCGTCCAGGGAGCACACCAGGAGGACGTCCAAACGGGCGGCGACGGCGAGGGAGGTGTCGTTGTTGAGGATGTAGGTGCCAGCCATCACAGCAACACGGTCCTACACATGTCACAGTATCAGATACCATGCACACACACACACACATACACACGCACATCCACATGCACGCACACGCACACGCGCCCACCCACTCACCCACCCCAACCCCCACATACACATGCACTCATCACTGACCTGGAAGCTCCTTGCGGACGTGTCCGTTGTGCTGTTGACCGCCGCGCTGGCGTACGCCTGCGAGAAGGCCGACGAGCACCATCCCGGCAACACCGAGGCCGTGGACCCCGTCCACGTGCACGCCGTCCTCAACACGGGCAACGTGTCCGTGTTGATCATCATGCGGGGGTGCGTCGGCCTCAACGTCACAAACAAGTTGGTATCGGGGATTGGGCTTGGGTCGTGCGCCAACTTGGGTGGGGGAGGAGGAGGAGGAGGAGGTGGCGGAGGTGGAGGAGGAGAAGGAGGAGGAGGGGACGGCTTGGGNGCCGTGGGGATAGCAGCGCGCGCAGCAGCGAGGTCCGCCTCAAGAGCCTCGCGCTCCTACACACAAGACAACCGGGGCGTGTGCATATCAACACACACACACACACACATACACGCGGCTGGATGGATGCTTACGCATGCTATCCTCACCCACCTGTGCCCATTGATGAGACACGCGCTCGGCGTCCTGAGCGAGGTTGTCCGCCTGATTTCTCAAAGCACTCCGAGTGTTCTCCTGTACGCATTGTTGATGAACACTGTAACATGCACACTAACATGTGTGCATGTGCGTGTACTGATGAAAGTCACACATGTGGTGCATCTGCATGCGTGCGCGTGTGCACACGCGCACGCACGCACGCGCTGTCTTGCCTGTAACTCCAGCAAACGCTGCCGCAGCGCATCGGCAATCATCTCCGCCGCGTTGACCCTTTGCTGCATCTCTGCCTTCAGGGAGGCAAAGGAGGTGGGGGTGGGGAGGAGGGAGGAGGGGGAGGCTGGTTGCACACGGCGGGGAGGGCACCCGTAGGAGTGTAGCACTGGTCGGGACCGCGCCATGTCGGGTAGGCTATGTAGGACAGCTGCGTTCACACACACACACACACATGCAAACGTCAGCACACAGGCCAGATGTGAGAGAGATCTGCGTGCATGGTCTGCATGTGCAGGTACCGGAGGTATGACGTAGTCCCTGCTGCACGGCGTGACGCCCAAGTACGTGGCGCACGTCTGGCCGACCGCCTTTGCAGTTATCGTCACATTGCACCCCGCGAGTGTGGCATTACTCGCTTGCGCGCTCTGTATGGACGACACGGCCGCGGACCACAACCCGTTGGCATCGGTCTTTGGCGACTTCAGCGCGAGTTGTGCCCCCGTCATGTCGGTGCACAACACCTTCATGGACACGTTGGCGAGGGGGAAGCACTGGGGGCTGAAACCGCCGTCGCGGCAGGCGTCGCAGATGACGCGGCCCGTCACGAGGATGGTGTTGGACTGCGAGGACACGGGACGGGAGAGGAGGGAGAGGGAGAGGAAGAAGAAGAGGGGGAGGAAGAGGGAGGGGGAGGGGAGGCGGATGGGAGCCATGTTGGAGATGCCTGCAGTGAGCAGGACACAACATGGACAGTGTCAGACAGCGTATGACGGTGAGGGATTCATTCTGTGCTGCACCCGTGTACTCACACGCACACGCACACACGCGAACACGCTTGTGGTGAGTGCTGATGCACACAGCGTACCTGTTTTTTTGGGTTGGTTTCTGGTGTCAAGTTTAGGATGCGAAGGCAAGGGTGCTGCTCCAGAAGGGTGGAGACCGGCTTCGTTGACGAGAAGAAGCTTGCTGCTGCGGTGTGGAGAGTGTGCGCCGCAGGAAAGGATAGGTATGCTTGATAGAGTACAGCGAGTACAGCAAGCAAGAATGGTAAATGGTTGAATGTGTTTCAAAGAATGAGCGATGAATGTGTGAACTATGTCAACACAAGAATGTATGAGCGGGGTGCGACTGTGTGCCTAGCATGCACAGGGTCTTTGGGTTGGGGTAGGCAGCCTGGTCTCCTGTGCAATGTGCTGGCTAGACCAACACGCTCACTCCACCCACCCACACCAACAAGCCTGGGCGTGGCCTGCCCTGGCCTGGGCCCTGGCGCCTGGCGCAGGGATGAATGAATGACTGCTTGCTTCGCTACAGCCAGGGCCCACCCCCCTATATACGGCCGCGGTCAAAAGTCTCCTTTTCATGAGACTTGAGACTTTGCCATTTATTTTGACCGAGTCGTGTCGCGCAGTCCTAATTAAGCCCCCATTCTTCTTCCAACATGTCTGGTCGACGATACTTCCGTGTTGATCAGAGATCTCACCGCGGCCTATATGCGGAAGCCTGCCGGCTTGATCTCAAGTCGTGTGCGGTTACGTCCGGCCGTTCACCGGGCGGTTTCTCTGGACGCATTCCGGCCAATCAGCCAGCCGCCGTTTCGAATGGCTCGATCTGACACGGGACAGGGGCCGCCGTTTTATCGCTGGCTGGGCGACATTGACCGGTGTCTGACGGTTGACAGGCTGCGGCCGCTTGTGTCAGGTCTACTTAACCGTTGCTCTGTCTCCATCACGTGATGCACTGCGGAACTTCCAGCAGGGAAGCTACAGCCATCTAACGCCGCTACAAGAATGTAGTCTATCACCAAGGTTTCTATTCTTATGGTGGGGCTACGCTATTGGTCGACACAAATAAACGATACATAAACATGCGATCCATAAAAATATATGTATAGTATCATATGTATATGCACACACACATATGGCAACTATAATAGTATCATATACTCTATATATACGTGCATACATATACATGCTCCGTATCTGCTCATGCCCACTGCACCGTCTTGCATTTGCACATAGCGCAATAGACTATCCAGTCTAATCCCCTGCTGTAATTAAGCTTGCCTGCTCATGCCTTGTTCCTTTCTAACTTTATGCTTGCCACATGTGCATGTATGTGTGCATGATTGTGCATTGCACACCGACTTCATATTATGTACATAGCGGTGTATATAGTAGTATCGCAAATACTAGCCTGGTGCAGCACACGGTATACATTATGCTTGTTTTTATTAGAGTGCATAGCGCTTGCAGTATATTTCACCATGTATATAATGCATATGAATTCGTGTCACGCACTAAGAAGAGTTGTTTGCCTTATATTTGAGCATAGCTTTTGTAAAATAATTTGTTAAACATGTTTTATGTTACAGGTTCCAATCAACCCTTTACAACACAATTACAATAGTTATATGTTTACATGTTTTACGGTGCCAAGTCAGATGTTACAGGGCTCTTCCTACTCTTCAGTTCAAACGATTGTGCACACGCACATAATGTGTGTGCGTGTGTTGCGCTTGTATGTGCCTACAGATAAACGTTATGGTGTTTGCGCCATATTTCATAAAAGATATTGATGACCTTGCACTTGCAGTTATACAACAATTCATTAAACCACATGTCAACAAGTTACACAAATGCTTATAAACCAGTTGCTCCTCCCTAATCAGACATAGATTGTGAGGCTGACACGCTTGCCTCAACAGCAAAAGCTTTATACTTAACGTTGTTGAGTTCATATATGATTACCATGTGTATTTAAAACGACCGATCATAAATAATCATCCACAATATCATTATATCATCAATAGCATTGTATTTAACATAACAATTACCTGGGTCAGCAGCTCATCGTTACACGCACGCACGCTACAAAGTTAGGATTGAAGTTTGAGTATAAGTATTGAGATCAGAGAGTCAAGCAAACATTGCTAAAGATCACCATTGTACATCATCGCAAGCTATAACGGCACTGCCTACGAAAAAGTGGGAGTCATTTGCATGCGCTTTGAATCTCTAATACTAGCCATGCAATTGTTAATCGCCCAATGACATAGACAATGATGCCAATCTTTGCCAACCATGAAACGCGCACAGCAAACACATAAGAGAGAGAGAGGCAAAAAGAGACCATGCATGCGCATCAGACTCAAAGGGCCCCAAGCTTCTACTATGGCGAGAACCAACCTACTTGCACACGCGTTAAGCAGCTTTGCGCTATGTGGCATATGTATGCTTCGTCCTACTTGTTCGTTCCGTTGCATATGTCGCTTATGTTAATGGCAAACGTTTAAATCGTTTACCGAGAGACATATTGTATAATACTGCTCACAAACGTGGTTTACATGCTCATTAAACGTTTTTAATGCATGTTACGATACATTGGTAAACGATAGATTGGTATATACTCATTGAGGTAGACCCAGCCAATCGTGTTGTGTGTGGAAATCAATGTTATAACATCGTGGAGTGTGGAGGGCGGAGTGAGTGCGATTGTACAAAAATGGTACAACAAACAGACTTATAGCCTAGTATTTTGCATTTTCTAATGTGCACTTCAACCGCCTACTGCTATTCAGCTAGCCACATACCTAATAAATCAATGCAACCAGTGTAGAACCCGACATGCTACACAACCCACGCCTCCACTTGCCACGCATGCTTTGTAATACTCGTGTTATCAACGACATAACAAACCGTGCAGAGCAATTCGTGGAACTCGCCCTCAACCGAAGCACCCGCAGCGCGTCTTGCGCTGCGTACACATCAACACAACATGAGCAATGTGAATGTTGTGCGTACTGACGTGCACATTTACACATCCGCATCTGCATACGCGCGTGCACACACATACGTACAGTACAGTAACAGGCACATATGCACGCACGCACAAGCGTGTTCTCACCACAGGGTAGTGTTTAAGCGTGAGGGAATTTCTGGCTCGGAGCTCTTCATCTGCCCATCTGACAGTCTTGCTGAGTGTGGCTTTCATGACAAAGGAGGAGCCCGCGATGGTGTTGGTGCTGCCGGCCGGAGCCGTGTTGGTGTTGACTCCCTCTCCCTTTGCCATGTCCGCTATCCTCTGGTCCATCCGCTGAGCCCACTCCAAATCAGCCTGGCGTGGTGATGTCACAGAAGAGTGAGTGAGTGAGTGTTTCCCTCCTGTCAAAAGTGCTGTGCTTCGCGCGTGGGCATGTGTGCGTGCGTCCACATACGCGTGCACGCATGCTTTCATGTGGTCCTGTCTCTACCTGTTGCTTCAGTGCTTTCACTTTATCCAGGTCGATGAGTCCCCACCGGCCGCTCTTCCGTCTGGGCGGGTCCTTCTTCGACGAGTCCGCGTGGCCGAACAAACGCCATTTGGGCGAAGGCGGGGACACTTCTTGACCGGTCGCATAAGCAGCAAGGCTTCGCGCTGCCTGATCAGACAGAAGACACAGAACACAGAGAACGCGCGCTCACTACAAAGGTACACTCACACCCAAGCAAAGTACTCGTTCAAACTTGAGACAAGACTCCATATACGCGCACACAGACCAGTATGAGGATACATAAGTAGAGGACGACTTTTTGTAGTAGTACACATGCACGAAATGCAGGCTTAGTCCTGAGATAAATGTTCATGACTGACCTGTTTTAGGACGTCTTGGTTGGAAAGAAGCGAGCTCAGCTTTTTCTGCGTGGCCCCGAGGATGCTCGGGACTTGGCTCGACGAGTTGCTCGACAACCGCGAGGTGCGTCTGCTGTCGTTGGCACTGCTGCTGTTGTTGTTGTTGTTGACACTGTTTCTCCTGCTCATGCTTTTGAGATTGGTGTTGTTTGTATGAAGTCCCCCCTCCTGGTTATAAGTTCCGGACACAGTCGGCAGAGTCCCGGACACGGATGATCGGCGACTGTTTCCCTGTTTAGGACTGCCCGTGTTGATGCTGATGTTGTGCATGTTGTTCACGCTGTTGCGTCGGGAGCCGTAAGTGGAGGGCAGTTGCTGCTGCTGCTGTGGTTGGATTGACACGCTCCCTCTTCGCTGCTGGTTGGGACTCGTACTTGCGTTGTTGTTGTTCATGGATGTCTGCGTCACGCTGGCGCGGCGAGGTGAACCGGGGACTGGCGTGGACGCGCCCGAGTTGGACTTGTGTCTCCTCTGCTCATAGTCACCGCAAGCAAGTGCGTGTGTTTGTGCGTGTACGCATGTATGTGTACGCGAGAGCGAGTGAGTGTGTGGCGGTGAAGTGGGTGCAATGGGTGAGTCAGGGGACAAGTACCTGATCGGATGTGCTTGGCCTGCGTTCAACTGCTGGCAACTGAGCTGATATAGACCTTCGGTTCTGCACATAGTTGACATCAGAATGCATGGTCACTCAAACCACCAACATACGCGCGCGCGCACACGCCTCTGACTTATCATTGTCACTTCTGCTACTTACTGATTTGGCCACATTCTCCACTCGAGGATCCGTTGGCATCCCCGCTGCCCCGTGATCTTGTTGCTGTTGGCTGTACCCGCCGCCGTTCTGGCTCTGCTTGTGGGTGTGCGCGTACGCCTGCATCCCCGAGGGCGACGTCGGCGAAGACGGGGCAGAGGCGTGGTGGATATCGCCGCCGCCAGCGCGATCATGCTCCTCCTCGGGCATGTGAGAAGAATATATCGCACCCGCGGGAGTGGATATCGCCGCCGAGTGCGCCAACGCTATCGCATGCTGGGCCCTCTGCGAGATGACACGTGTGTGTGCGTGTGTGCATGCGTGCGGGCGCGCGTGTGTGTGTGCGTGTATACCTTGGCGAGGTTGATGGTGTCTCTGTGGCTGTTTTGGGCGATGGCGGCCTCGACCAGGCCGTCGGCAACCTCGAGGTGGGCCTGCACGGCGGCGAGGATACGGGACGCCTCCGCCCACACAACCGTGGAAGAAGCTCTCATCAACACCTGCGTGAGGCCGCCATTGGTGATGCGTGCGCGTAAATCAGATGCACACCAACACACCTGCACACATGTTTCAGCAACACACGCACACCACCGTGCGGGCAGGTGTGCACGCTCATGCGCGCATGCACACACGCGCGCGCAGGTGCCTCACCGCTGATGGGTCTTCTGCGTATGATGTGGAGGTAGGGGACGTCGGAGGGAGCAGATCGTTGTGTTGCTGCTGTGGGTGCTGTGGTTGTTGATGGTGCTGTTGGTATAGTGTCGGCAAGGGCTCGGGACCAGGAGGGAAGGAGGAGGTGTGGCGCAAGACAGACTGAAGCTGCTGCTGCAGTGAGCCCACCTCCACAAGAGCCTAATAACGAAGCATTAACTGTACTGTGTTGGTTGCGCACGCACGCACGCACGCACGCACCACAGGCTCGCACCTGTCGTTCGTTTCGTCGTGCTTGTTCTAGGTCTGCCCACAGTCTCTCGCACTCTCTCGCTGCCTCCTGCGCTGCCACGCCGGCCTCCTTGCCCGCAGACACCACGCGAGCCTCGCTCTCTGCGCGTGTGTGTGAGAGAGTGTGTTGGTGTTGGTGTCACACGCATGCGGCTTCGCGTGGTGTGTGTATGAGCATACCTGCAATGGCGATGTCGGCCCGCTGCTCTGCCATGCGTGCGCGCTCCAACGCGTCCGCCTTCTCAGCCTATTGTTGCATTGATGTGTGCACATGCGTGCGCGTGCGTGCGCGAGTGCAAGCACTTGTGCATGCATGTGTGTGTGCACGTGTATGTGGGTTAGAATGATAGGTGCTGCGCGTGAATCAATGCTTACTTGGGCTGCGAGGAGGGACTCTTCCGCCGTGGGGATAGCAGCGCGCGCAGCAGCGAGGTCCGCCTCAAGAGCCTCGCGCTCCTACACACAAGACAACCGGGGCGTGTGCATATCAACACACACACACACACACATACACGCGGCTGGATGGATGCTTACGCATGCTATCCTCACCCACCTGTGCCCATTGATGAGACACGCGCTCGGCGTCCTGAGCGAGGTTGTCCGCCTGATTTCTCAAAGCACTCCGAGTGTTCTCCTGTACGCATTGTTGATGAACACTGTAACATGCACACTAACATGTGTGCATGTGCGTGTACTGATGAAAGTCACACATGTGGTGCATCTGCATGCGTGCGCGTGTGCACACGCGCACGCACGCACGCGCTGTCTTGCCTGTAACTCCAGCAAACGCTGCCGCAGCGCATCGGCAATCATCTCCGCCGCGTTGACCCTTTGCTGCATCTCTGCCTTCTCCTGTTGTCAGGACATCCACCACACTTACAACAATCAACAACAACAACAACAACAACAACCACATTTACGACGCCACAAGACAACAACAACGATGACGTTAATGGTACTGACCTGGGAGCGTTTCTGCTGGAGGTCAGCGAGCATGAATAGCTGCTCTTCATACTGTTGCTGTAGGGCCGCCATCTGCTGCTGCACGTCGCACAGTATGTTTCATAATTTGTGCATAAGAAGAAAGAAACAACATTATATTGTGTGTTTGATCGCGTGGAGTGCTGCTAGGTGATCACCTCAGGCTTACCAAAGTAAAGAGCGAAAGCTGCAGTGCGTGCACGTGCACGTGCACGTATTGCACTGTGTGCGGGCGTGCGTGTTTTTCGTGTAGATGTGTGTTGATTCGTGCGTGTGCCCTCAATCACTCAATTACTACGAAGAACTCCGATCGACCTGGTGTCCACAAGCTGCAACTCCCCCTTTTGATCTCTCACTCACCTGCAAGGCGATCTCACGCTCCTGCTGCAGCTGCTGCTGTGGTTGTGCGTGTGCGTGTGTGTGTTGTTGCTGCTGCTGCTGCTGTCCATCGTGCTGCTGAGGTGCAGGTGCAGGTGTTGCCAATGGTGTCGTCCAGGTCGTGGACGTCGACGGCTGCAGGCGAGGGTTGGATAGCAACGCGGATGACGCTGAGGCGGACGCCGAGACATAGGAGGTGGATGCGGACGAGGAGGAGGAGGTCAGATATGGTGCACAGAGCGCCTCGAGCTCCGTAATCAACGGCTCCATCCCATGCGATCCACGACGGCGACGGCGACGACCACTCCCCCTCCCCCTCCCGCGCCGCCACCGCTCACGTGACCCACGCAGGCAATTCCGGACACGGTCGTACCATCTTCGGTCGCACGGTACGACTCGAACGTACCACCTCGCAGCGTCGTTGTGCGCCGACGCTCGTGACGCGCGACGCGAACGCAATGCAAGCCTCCCGTCGATGCGGCCGCCGCCAGCTGCGAGTGAGAGTGTGGGAGGCTCGCTCGAAGCTCGACCTACGGTATGACGACCATCATGTCAAAAACCTGTGTTGTTGATGTCATTGAGAAGAGCAAACGATTGTGTTTTTGAGGAAGGTAGGGGAAGGGCTAAAATGTCGCATGTGCGGTGCGTGCATGCGGCGCTTGTGGCATCCTTAACAACTTCGCTCCGTCAAGGGTGGGGGTGAGGTTGGGGCCATCGAAGTAAGGGTTGATGTATTTGCACGAAAAACATGTGACTCCGCAAGCATTATAATGTGTCGCTGTTATGTAGCGTAATAGTGTGTCGTTGATGTCCAATCACATTCACAAAGGGGGGATGAGGAAGTTGTAGTGCAGCTTTATACATTTTCATGTATAATGATAAGCCTGTACATGTGCTCTCGCGCGTGCATATATAAAATTGCTTCGAAGCGCATATGCATGTTGGTGTAAAACCATCATGCATACACGTGTGTGTGCGGGCATTCGTGTGTCTCATAGCTACAAATCCACATCGACGGAGCAATAATGCAAGCATGTACAAAACAGCTTGATGAGAATGGAGCGCGTGTCTCATGCTGCATTGTAGATGCATGCATATGCATGCATTGAAGCAATTGTACTCATATTTGTGCTACGATTATGCCTGATTAAGTATGGCGTGAACATAATATTTGCGGTGGAATTGCATGTGGTGGTGGTGGTGGTATTACTTGTACAAGCACAGTTGGCTTGGTGAGACATCGAGCCGACCGTGCAAGCCCCCCGTCACGTGAACATTACTATTATAAATATTACTGTCGACTGTGTCGGTGATTGTTTTCGTAATTTGTTGGTATCCAATAATGAATAATGAATTCTAATACTATTGATATTTTATCATAGCAAGTACTTGACTAGGGGTGCGGCTGATTCAGCTAGGCCGTTTAGCCCACCTAGCATTCACGGTCACTCACACATCACATACGCATCCCCACACGACTAAAGGCTATCGCACAACTTGGCACCCGCAGTTGGCAGAGTTTTTGGCTGCGCGGCAATATGTGCGTCCTCGCCTATCAAGTGATTGGCTGGGCAGCAATTACTAGCCTTGACCGATCAGATCCATACACTAGACCTCGATCATTCAAAGCACATCCCTATCAGCACATGGGGCTTGCAGGCTATGTACTGGCACAAACCTTTTGGGCTAAGACCTGAACCCCCCTAAAGCTTGCACAAAACCGCTTGTGCCAGTACCAGCTGTTGATAAACCTACTGGTCGCTGGCACGACAAATGGAGACTGTATTGGCACGAGAGGTCCGTTCTAGCAATGGCTTGTAAGCAAAGTACAATTTTAAACCGGAGCCAGCATTGGCACAAGAAAATGCTGTGCCGCTGCTGGCATTGAGGTGAAAGTGCTTGATTGTTGCACACCGGTACCCGCAGAGATGTAACGACATGCCCATCGGAATAATGCATGTGCAGCATGCAATGTAAGCATCACAACAAACCAACTCGCAAAATGAGCATTTTGCGAGCACATCATTTTCAATTACACCTACATACTCAACATCACCACCACCAACAACAATTGGTACCCTAGCTATCGCCCAGCGCCACCTCCAGCTCAAAACTCCATACACTTAAGACCCGCCTAGACCCAAGACATGCCCGTCTTGCCATAAGCCTAAGGTTTAGGTCTGCTGCCAACAGCAGCGGAAGGGGTTGCATGGTTGCTGGCAGCTCATCCACCTGCAACATGCTGGCGAGCAGAAGCTTGTAGTGGAAGACCTTTACGCGGTGATTAGCGTGCGGCAACGCATTCGCGTACTCCCGCACATTTGTCCACACAAGTACGGTGAAGACCTTCACTTGCACTATCACTTGCATGCTCACACATCGCTCACACGCACGCGCACATGCGCGTGCGCGCATGCTTGCGCACACACACAAGTCAGAACTAGTTGGACACGGAGTCAAACCAGCAGCTGCGAAAGCAAAAGCGGCTTCGTCAACTTCACGTGTTCAATGAAGGATGCCAATGGCAAACATACCTGCTCGTAGTACACATTGTGGGGGCCGTTGCAGTGATGCTTAAGCTCGCAACCTAACAATCAACCAAAGAATACTCATTGCAACTCAGCAAATCAGCCAACAGAAGCAAGCTAGCAACCAAACGACCAAGCCAATGTCAACGCAGAGCATCAGCATCTTGCTCTGCAATGACAGCAAGCAACATGAGTGCAAAGCAGCAACTTGCTGCTCTGCATAAAATGCAGCAAGTCACACCTGGCATGATTGAGCGTCCGCTCTCAAAGCCGACTCAGCACATGCTGGATGCCTCTTCGATAGACTTCAACTAGCCTTGTTGACATTCAGCATGCCGCCAATGAAGAAGTGTGCTATGATCAGCCTCATTGCTGCCCAATAAACAATGCGATATTAAGCTGTGTATATATACAAGCAGCCGCATGCGCAATTGTGCAAAAGTGACGATAAGGCAGCTGTCACAAGCATGCAAGACAGCAACTCTTAACGACACCTCGCATTTCCTTATTTTCAACACCGGTGGATAGTCCGTTACAATATGGTGGTTATTAAAGTGTACTGATATAAACTAGTTGATTAACATTAAGAAGGCAGGTACTAGTACTAAACTAATGCTCATCCGTTAAGTGCTCAGACCGTATTTCTCCGCGGACTTCGGGTGTCGGAAGCTTCTGCCGGGCATGCCGGCACTGTCGGGTCTAACATCTATGGACTTGGGTTCTTCCCATCTAAGCCCAAGACTCCTAGGGTTTTTTAGAGTTGTGCCAATAATGGTAGTGATTTGTTTATATATTAATACTTGCACAATGACCTAAAGCATTATTGATTCAGGTTTGTGTCAGCAATTATCACGCCTATAAGGCTGGCAAAGGTTGTTCATTGTCCCTTACTTATGTAGTACGAAGAGACTAGTTGGGTTTTCCATCCTATAAGCATGTGTAGTGCTTGCGGGGTACGCTCTCATGTAAGTCTACTGTTGAATTTATGTGGCCATGCACGTGATGAACGACATAAGGCATTGGCAAGGGCTAGCACAAAGCTGGTCAGTGCTTGAGGCCTTTCGCCCAAACCTATGAGTTGCCACAGGATGTGACATTGAGGAAAGAACGCCAAGTTGGCAAACCATTTAATCATGATGTGATAGTGCGATTTGCCACCATGGTGACATTCGTTGGGGTAAGTAATGCTTGTGGGCAATCCGCAAGTACTACTGTACTGGGAGAGCCTATGTTTAAAGTTCCAAGGTAAGATTGTTCCTTCAATAAAAACCCGAGGGAGATTTATACTCCCAAAGTGAAATTCGTTGGTTCCTATGTTGGAACAAGGTCAGCATAGCGACAAGGCCTTGAGGCCCTTTGACATCTTGTATGCCAGGTCGGGAGAGCAGCAAGTGGTATATGTGCTATGTAGCAACCTTGATTAGGGATCAAGGAGTGTTCACAACTCGCGGGCCACTTGTGTGTGGGGTGCCCGGTTGTAGCTGTTGAAGGGGCTCTCCCCCTCATCCTTTGTGGGGTGTGGTGTTTTGTGTGCATGTGGGTGTGTTGGGCGTGGGTGTGCTTGAGGCAGAAGCTGTGTGAGAGGTTGGTGGTCATTTTCTCCTCCCTTTTGGTGCTGCAACCTCCACTGCACCGTGGTGCTAGTGGGACTTCCGTCGTAAGTTCTTGGTGCTTGTGCATAAGTTTGCCAAGCCCTGGCCAGCAAGTAAGTAGTGGCATTGTTACAGCATTGCCATGGGGTGCTGCTTCCATGCCATTGCTGGCACAGTATTCATGCCATTCCAGATCACTAAATTATTGACCAGTAATGGCACAGTTTGTGCCAGTCATGCATAAGTTGTCTGTAAGTTGCTAGTAATGGCACAAATGTTTTGTGCCAGTATTGGCACGGGTTTGTGCTAATACTGGCACGGGACGCTGGCCCCATATGCGTATGCCATTGCTTAAATATGCCAATAAGCACAATGTGCACGGTGTACCTAAGGCGATATATTCATCATGTAGACATATATATCAAAAGTAAAAAACATTAAGCAACATGTTAGTATTATGGGGGAGAGAGCAGAATGCAGGCTCAAAAGGGACAGGTGCCGGACACCATTTGCCCGGCGCCCTATCCGCGCAAGAACATAAGTCGTTTTGTATCCCGCCCCTCCAGCCAAAATTGCCCTTAACCCGCTTATAGTCTACCCTCATTAAATTAATCACGAATGTAAGAAGACATTTGGTTTAAAAGGAGGTGACATTCCTTTATCATAATGGCAGACGGTTGCTGTAACGCATGAACGCTTTACACATTGTGACGATTTATCATTGTGATGACGGTTATTTTGACATATAGTATACAATATAAATATTATGTATATAGAATGTAAGATTTCCCTTGACTATAAGGCGGACATCTCTATGCAATGACAATTGATCACCATATTACAATGTTCACATCATTTCATATGGTGACATCAGTTTATCATAGCAATGTATGCAAACCTTAATCGATGGATGTTATACTTGTTACCCTCACTATAATGACGCTCCCTATTAGCACCCACTGTCCTTACAAGGATTGTGACATTCATCGTGAAGGTGGAGATGTGCCTTATGTAAAATAGCTCATCAGCATTTTGTGTTTTATTTATTTTTATTTATTTATTACTGTCAGGGTGTGGTAAGGACGAGTGTTATTACAGCAACGATAGACTGTATCTCGATAGCCATGTCGCGCGCCCTTAACACTAGACGGGGAAACGGTATATATTACTACGGTTGCCGTTATCATTTTCGTTTAAATTCTCATACGATAACTTGTATATAACAACTTTGCTTATAGCAATCTATGTAGATTGCTATACTATGACCACAAGCGGATACACTTGCAGTGATTTACATGTTGTGCTGTAGGCACATAACGGGTGCAGTCACGCACGGCGTTCGTTATGACGTGACGAGCGGCTCGACGGCGTACTCAGCAACGTCACGGCACCAAAAAGGACGGTTCGGTGGCTGTCTGCGGAAAATACGAACCCCAAGACGACCATAGATGTGGCATCTACACAGGGCGGGCCAGTCGTCTCTGGCGCGCATCCTGCGGTGGTACGTTCAAACATGCGAGTGCATCGCTTGGTCCCGGCGTGACGGCTGCGGACCACTCCACGCCGTCATGCCATTGTCGATGCGGACCGAACCATTGATCTGCAAGATGGGACCAGGGCTAGTCGCGTGCCCCGGCCTATACAGGGCAGCACTGATACAGCAAGCGGCCCCGCCGACAGGACCAAGTAGGGAAGGGCGCACGGTGCCGTGGCTGCTCCCAGCGTACTATCCGTGACTAGTCCCGCGGCACAAAATTTAAGGTGCGGTCGGTTGGCTGCGACATCATGCATGTAGGGACAACATAGTACTCTGATAGCACGGCAGCTTTGTGTTGCGCGCCGGCAGCAATACCACATGGGATCAAGTGGTCAGTATTGGGCCGTGCACGGGCGCTGGCACAACTCTGGTGCATGGGATTGCGGGCAGAACCCTTGCTGCGGAAAACAGCACACCGGCGCAACAGTCTGGCGCAGCTCACATGTGGCGCGTAGTGGCGTGTATGAGTGCACCTTGGCTGGAAAGTTACGCCCGTAGTCCGCTCCTCCGCCACTCCGCAGACCAGAGACGGCGAGGCGCTCCTGGGTGTGGGTGTGGGTGTCGGGTTGTGCGTTGCTGCCGTAAGTAGCCTTGCATTGCCCCCAAGTCCATGATGCATGCATACTCTTGCGTGTCTTGCTGTGTGCGTTTCTCTGTCAACCCAGTGCCCTACGTTGCTTGCTTGCATGCATCCCCACCCAACCCTGACACTGACGCCTGCCTCTCCCCCGCACACACAGGCAGTCGGAAGCAGTCGCAGGAGCTGGCCAACAAACATGGCCCGCTTCGCTGCCTCCGCCCTGTGCTGGCTGTTGCTGCTTCTGGCCACCTCTTCCTCCATCAGCAGCGTGGTGGCGCAGGGCCAGTGCATGGCGCCGTGCACCTGCGTATGTCCCTCTCCGCCCCCTTCCCCATCACCGCCCTCCGCACCCCCCACCCCACCCACCCCCTCTGTCCCCCAGACGGTGATTATCACTCTCAAGAACATGACTGCCATCACCAATTCGCTGGCGCCCGTCGCCAAGACCATCAACGACGCCAGCTTCGTCCCGTTCGCCTTGGCCAACAATCCCTACCAGAAGATCATCCGGGGCCTCGACCAGATAACCGCGCTCGGCAACCAGATCGATCAGGTGAGTCGGGAGGGGGGGGGGGGTGCGTGCATGCGTGCGTGCGTGCCGCAACGGTGCATCCGCCTGCCTGTGAATCACGCATGCACACGTCATAGTCGCGTGAGGTGTGCTGGCCTGCTGTGTGTGCTGTTGCTTGCAGCCGCCAGCTGTGCTAGTAGCCTGCCGTCTGCTGTTGTCAAGCAAGTGGTCTCTCTCTTCGTCTGGACAACAAGCGCACGTCTTGCATGGTGTGCATGTGTGCGCGCACAATAGACATCAGAAGGTGGTTGCTCATTGTCTTCCTCCATTGCACAGACGCTGAGAGGCTTGGGGTACGCCAGCAAGCTGTCGGATCAGCAGGCGGTGTACGACGCGACCGTGGAGTTGATCCGCGCGATGACGGCGCTGATGGACCTCATCTATCAGCAACGCAGCCGTCAGCTAGCAGGCTTGGCACGCACTGTTTACATCGGCCCAGACATCACCCGTGCCCTCGACAGAGTGCAGAGTGCCGTCAATGAAGACTCCTTGGCCATCTCCGGCCGACTCGATCAAGGGGATTACGCCTACCTCATCTCCACCGTCATGTATGACCTCAACCAAAGCTTCACCAAGTGCAAAAGCGTCTTCCCCGCATGATGAGATGAGAGGACATGGCTGCCAGGTGGCATCTCTGTGTGAGTGAGAGAGATCTTGCAGCAACCCACTCGCTCTTTACTTGATCAGTTGGCTGCTGACGCGGCTGCTAGTTTAGCGGATGTTGCATGAAATTTTGCCCTGCTGCGGGTTTTTGCTTGTGATGAAAATAGTCTAATGTACAGTGTAGTAGGGAAGGGGGGGGGGGGGGGGGGGTNGGGGGGGGGGGGGGGGGGGGGGGGGGGGGGGGGGGGGGGGGGGGGGATTTTGGAGTGTGTTGCAGTACGGCACTGGCTTCAGGCTGTGGAGCTTCACGTATGCTTGTTGCTCCTGCCAGCACGCTGATTGACTTTTTTCTGCGTGCGTTGACTGGTGCAGCACATAGGCAGGGGTGGGGTGGAGGGGGGGGGGGCACACGCGAGAACTCTAGCAGGATCGTACAATCTGCATCAACACAGGTTCAACGACAAGCATGCACAAAACCCCACAAACCACAGCTCCACTCAGAGCAGGGCGTATCCTGCTGTTAGCACGTCAACCAAACGCTACAAGTACATTGCCAGTAGCGGCGTAGGCAAAGGCAATGCACTGCAGTCAAACAAACAACACTACTGGTTGGGTAATGACCTGGGCCCTTCAGCAATACTTGACAGCGTCATAACAGCAAGATCGGGAAGGCAAGCCCCTCACCTACCCACAGGCGCCACAGTCAGCAGGTTGCCAAGCGGTCACCCTGTCACTGTGGTCGCCCCGCCCCTTCACCCTACCGCTAGCTCCCAAAAGGCCTGCCTCACGTATCACTACACACAAAACGGCCGCATGTGCGTTGAGTAGATAGCATGCACTACTGGAATGCGTGCAACTGGTGCTCAAGTGCAACCGTGTATATTGCTTACCAGCACAACACAGCCAAACAATTGCAACAAGTCCTTACGCTCTGGACTACGCAACAGAATATGCCAGTCTATGGAGTACCTGCTACCATTGTGTACACGTCCTAGCTACCCACTGCGATACCACACATACACATACAGACGCACGCGCGCATGCACACACTCAACTCAGTTGCAGATAACGACTAGGCAGCCCGGGTAGAGTGCTTGCTGAACTTGCTCACTAATGACCGAGTAATATTGTGTGATCGCATCAACTGTATACGCCCACACTATGGTGAGACGCCGTCACAACACACACATACACGCCTGCGCACGCACAAGCAAGCATACAGATCATTGGCAAACTGGTCGTTTCAAGTGCTATCATCACCACATTGTCTCATGCATGCAAGCATGCATGCATGCACGCGCGTGCACTCGCATATCTATGTGTGTCACACTGGTACCTTGCTTTCCGTTGTTGAGGTTGTCGAGGGTGTGACGGAAGGTGAGGGCGCTGGACATCTAAATGCTGCGTGGTCTTGAGAAGCGCAGCTGCCTCTCTTGCAAGCCTATACGCAAACACGTGTGCCTGTAGATGGGGACAGGTTTGGTATGAGCGATGACGCGGGCGCGAGCCTCGCGCTGCTTGTCGGCCTGCGGGTTGAAGTCTATGTGTCATGGATGATGACAGTGTCCGCGCTGTTGAGGTTGAGCCAGCCTCTGCTCGCAATGACAGCAGCATCGCAAACATGCCACCGTCACCACGATTGAACGCATGCATCAACACTTGCCTCTCCAACACTAGCGCGCTGCACAACAACGATTGTCCGTTGCTGCCCCACGCGCACATGTACACATACGTACACGCACACACGACTTGAACATCCTACCCACACATCCCAACACAGCTCTTCCATTCAGACGAAGGTGAGTGAGGTCCACCTGCTGCTGTAGGGCGTCTTCCATGATGTTCGATGGCAAAAGATGGGGGTCAGGAGCCGCGCGCGAGCGTCGCGGAAGCTCATCCAACACAGGCACCCTGAGGGTTGTAAGGCAGGCAGTTGGGGTTTGAACGTATGCATGCACCTCTCTACCCCCGCAGCTGGTTGTCGTGTGATGTTGTCACAACAACCTTTGAATCAAAAAACTGTTGTCACAAACTGCTGTGTTGTCTAAGTTTGTTTCTGTTTGTCACATGATGTCATGTAATGTCGCGAGTTTTGTGAGAGCGTGTACAACACATTGATCAACTGGCGTTGAGTCGTGGCACTTCATCATCTTCGTGTCGTGTGCGCCTCCGTGCGTCCGGTCCCGCTGCATGTGGGAAATGATAAGATGAGGCGTCGCCGCCTCTGCCGCGGAGAGCGAGTGAGAGAGAGAGAGAGAATACAAGTGCGTGTGTGCGTGGGGTGGTCGATTGACTCGTTGTTTGTGCGAGCGTGGAAACGGACACTGTCCTTTTATGCTTCGATTTGCGTGCTGAACGATAGAGTTTACAATCTACATCGCATGAGTGTGCAACACCTTTGCTTGCAGCCATTAAGTACAGGCACCCACTCATGGCTAACCTCTTATACAACACTTGACGTGCCAAGCAGTTCAACAACTTCTAGTAGCGCCAGACAGTGTAGCCATTCAAGTCTCGTATTGATCTGCTGCTGCATGTCTCGTCCTGTTTTGCAGCACAACGCATCCGCACTCCTGCATTTGCACAACACTTCTACTGGCTGTCGATGCGGCACTGGAGTGGCTTCTTTGGCTGGCTTAGGCAAACCTGTGACTTGCCTGATGAGCCACTTGTTCAGCACGGGCCCGGTGGCGAAGATGGCGAAGGTGGTAAAGGCCGAGTCGTATATCACAAACACGTGCCACAGCAGTGCTTGCGTAGTCCCACCAGGACCAGCGCGGAGGCGTCCGCGTAGGGCTTCTCCATGTCGTCGGTGCGGGCGCATGCAACGGTGCGCGCGGTCTGCCACTCATCGCTCGAGCAAAGGATCACCGCCTCCTTCTCCGCCAACGTGGGTCACATGAGACCCGTCCAGCCGTAAGGTGATTGTGTCAATGCCCAGCAGCACAAGAGGGGAGCCGTTGCGCAGCGTCTCCTCGTGCATGGCCCTGGTGGTCGCGTTCATGCATGGGTTCACCAGATCCACCTGTCAATGGCTTGTCACATTCACGACACGTACACGCACATGCACACATGAACGTGCATGTAGATACACACGTGAGCAAACACTTGCACGCGTGCGCACGCACATATACGCCGTGATGCAACGGGACGCTGCGCGGACGCACACGCTTGCAGCACACAAACATTTGCACATGCCTATGCGCGCACACAAACCAACAGACGCACAGGCATGTGCATGTGCATGCAGCACGCACAATCGCGCTCCTGGCGCAGACACCCACACGCATGCACGTAGACATGCGTACATGCGTGAAGACACTCAGGCGTACAGATGCATATGCATGTGCGCACACCAACAGTACCTTAAGGAGTTCTTCCGTGGAGTAGGCACCGACGAGTAGGTAGTCTTCGCAGGGGTGGATTTGGATGCCGTTGGCGTAGAAAGACACGGTGGCCTGCACGAGGGTTTCCCCCACCGCGCAGCTGCGGTCTGTCGTCAGCCAGGATTAGGGTTAGGGTTAGGGTTAGGGTTAGGGTTAGGGTTAGGGTTAGGGTTAGGGTTAGGGTTAGGGTTAGGGTTAGGG
>RHPI01000890.1:6129-29149 GCA_009103225.1 Chlorokybus atmophyticus
CCCCCCCCCCCCCCCCCCCCCCCCCCCTTTCTCTCCAACAAAATTCACAACTGCTTATACTTTCTATTCATTTGTATCAGATGCAAGGCCCATCACATGCCACACATGTTGTACGCATGTAATGTGCGCGCTGCATTCAAGCTACCATCTGACAATTTGTAACCATGACAATATGGTGCAAAATTCGTATACTATATATTATATTATACTTTAAGTCGTAAGATACATATGGGTACGTGGATATACATTTGTATGTATTTGTATACATAAGGCTGATTGCTGAACATACCTGTAATTAAGCTCGAATGTACCTTATCGATGCGCAATGACGTGTATGATACATTCCAATTACTAACAATATTATTCGACAACGACCCTCTGATTTGAGTTTATTTTAATGGAAATCTTACAAGCTAGCGCACCAATTCACGTGAATGCGCAACATTTGCGTGTAAAATGCAAACATGGGCTTTGAAGCCAGTATTAAATTATTACGTCGCAAAATGTTTCCCCTGCCGGCCGAATAAACATTGGCAACGGCCGTGCACCTGAAGATACTTATTTAAACTGTCGTGGCTCAGCCCACCTATAATCTCAATACAGGGACCTGAGTACAACTTCCGATACTATCAGGCCCTTTCCGTTACAATTCAGTCTTTAACAATTGACTATGCCTAATTAACAGGCCCCTGTCAGTTACTTGTCATGCGTTAACAGGTGACCAATTCTAATTTACGGGCACCTGTAAGTTACCTATTATGCCTTAACAATTGACTATTTTTAAATTACTGGCACTTGTAAGTTACCTATCATGCCTTAACATGTGACTATACCTAATTAACAGGCACCTGCAAGTTACACATCAGTCTACCTTGGGTGACTCAGCATATGTGACAGGCACCTGCAGGTTGCATTAATCCAGCGCACGAGACTGAGCTTAATTCATAGGCACCAACTAGGTAATTCGACAAGATAAGGCATTCCGTAAGCAACTAAAGATGACTGATGCCTAACTGTCGTTATATATGTATTTGCATAGCATGACTACACGCGACTGTCACTGACTACCAGCATCGTTATGTGCCTGTGCTGTGTACAAGTACCTGAGGTATGTACAGTGTCTCTCTGTCACTTGCCAAGGCTGATAGTTCGAATATGTGACTTGCGTTGCCTGCAGTTCTGTTGTGTATGATAGGGATGGAAGTGGTTACATGAGCATAATAAAGATTGACTGAGCTGGTTTAAGATGCACAGCACCAAGTCACAAGAGCCTTGCAGATGTGTACATCATATCAGCTAAACGGACTATCAATTGCGCTAAAGCTCCTCTCCATCATCATCTTGCATGTAATTATGGAACAAAGCACCACGCGCTGGGGAATGCAGATGAGACGCCGGAGCTTGCTCTTCCTCCTCCTCAAATGGTTGCGCCAGCCAATCAAATGCCGCTTCTGCCTCAGCGAGCGGGTCACGAGCTGCTGTCTCTTGCGGCCGGCGACAATTGGGATCTTGCAGGTATTCGACACAAGATGCAGTGCGGCGCTTTGCAAAGGTGAATGGCTGGAGGGCTACGCACCGTTGCCTCATCTCCCGCTTCATTGACATGATCATGGTGTCGATTTCTCTGAGGTACTCTTCATGCGTGTCGATGCTGGCAACTAGGAGAGGGTCTCCATCTTTGCCCTTTAAGATGCACTCCACCTGCGTAGTTTACAGGCATATCTTAGTGGCATTGGAAGCCATTATTCACTACAACGTGTCTGCAAGCCTGTAGTTTGGGGCTACAGCATTCCTTAATTGCTAGTGATTCATTTTAAAGTGCTCAGCGTAAGCAACAAGTATGCGAGGTGGTTCACTGTCAACTGCCGAAAAACCAGGTGTACTGACGGCGTACGACCAGCATTGCACGATCATTTGCCAGATTATGGGATTGCCCCATTCATAGATGTATCTCCTCCGCTCCGGGTCTGCATTGTCGGTCACCTCAAATTTCCGCCATGACTTGTTTGCGAGAGTCGTACCAACAAGGCATTTGTCATGATATAGATAGTTTAAGTTGAGCCTGCACTAGGCTATAATAGTGCATGTGACTTACTTTAGAGCACGTTGCGCATCTGGGCTTTTTGGGTCTCGGGGTCCGTTAGGGCGTCGATGTGCCTGATTGAATTGGTTACAATAGGCAAGATGCGTACGTGTGTATGGAGGCTGAGTAAGAAGGCAGTGTTGCATAGCAGACATGGTGAGGGACTTAACCCACTTGCGCTTGTTGCTGTTAAAATGTGTCCACTTGTACTCTTTCTCAAAGACATGCTTGATCTTAGTGATGTTCTCAGACCGGAGTTGCGTAGCTTTCTTCAAGTCGACACTCTAATGGAAGGGGCACTTTTTGGGCGTCCGATACACCGCATAGAACTTGGCCGCATCGGCCTCGTCGTCACGGTTGAAGCCAACCACCTGTCACGGGCAGGTTGGTCATTGTTACGATGCAGTGAGGTCATGAAGCATTCACAGCACCTGACCCATGACGTTACGAATAGTGTCCTCCTTGGGATAAACGTGGCTCTTTACCCAATAGCCGTTTATGATCTTAACGACGGCATCTCGCAGATGCTGACCACAGAAGAACAATCCGTTACACACAGTATCACAGTGTCACACAATGCTTACCTCATTGCTAATCTTCCATTTGCTTGGGGATGGGTTTTTGACGGCCGAGGTTGATACGTCACGGCCAAATGCGTTTGGGTTGGGGGTTCCAATTGACTTTCTGCAAGCACACCCACGTGAGTCATCTTGCCAGCTATGAAGGACGCAACCCTCACAATTGAGCAAGAAGCAACGTTTAAGTGCATCAAGAACGCATGCATTTTAGCTTGCCCTTGCGACTGCGGTGTTTGATGCAGTTGTTGTGATGGGCTGAACGTTAGCGCGGGGTCTTGCTGCGATTGGTTGGCCAAGAGTGGCTGTTGCTGGTTGGCGACGGTTGCTTGGTTGAGCACTAGGGGCAATGTGAACTTGGGGCGCCGACCTCTACGACGAGGTGCACCTACAGATGGACCACGAGGCATCTCTCCAATTGATGGTCGGGTGCCGCCTGCTTAGCTGATGGTGGCGCTGCCGCATTCAATGCTGCCACCGCCAGTTGGCCCGCTCAAATGTACGAGGCGCGAAAACGAAAATGAGGCGGTTTTGAACGTCTAGTGTCCCGCACTAGAGTCGCACTTGTAGTGCGTCCTATCTCCTATGGTTGATAGTACGACTTATGCATTCGTACCATCCATGCTTCGTACAACCAAGGGTTACAATGGCTTGGGTGTAACATTTATGGTACGACAGAGGCATCTCTTCTCCAACCCCAGCCATTTGCGTACAATGGCTCTGTCGTACCATCCATAGTACGACAGAGGCATTGCTCGACCAACCCTGTGGGAATGGGAGTTAGCGTGCACTCACCCAAACAGCTTTATTGATGGCCGGATGATGGCACACAGGGGCATCAGGTCGATGACGGGGCGAATGTTAGGCATAGTAGACCTAGGTTCGACTAGGAGGCGGAGGACCATGATGATGAGGAGGAGGAGGCAGCGTGGCAGATCTTGCGAGAAGTTGTGATCGTAAGAGTTCAAGCAGCGAAGCCAGCAAATACCGGGCGCCACATTATGGATCATGGCAGGCGTCAGCAATGGGGCTGTCCAACATGCATTACCAACATTGGATAAACCAGCAGGCAAGCCATCAAGGACCATCTTTACATAGAGAGCTGCTTGGTGGCTCGCTTTCTGCAACAAGGAGTGGATCAGGAGCTGCAGTCCTTGGAGCCCCTTGTCAGAACCATGCGGGACCAATTGCGACTGTGGGAACAAGCACAAAGGAATGCGGAGGTACGCTCAACAGTCACATGCATTTCCTTGCAAGAGCAAATTTGTCTTTTGGCGCAGTTCATTGTTACATATAGCGTAGCTGCAGGCCTCCATTATTCACCCATACCCACCCCACAGTCAAGCCGACATTGCGGAATACAGAGCAGATAGACTGAGCTGAGCAGCGGTATGTTGTTGCCAATCTCGCTGTGCATGTTGACTGCATGCACCTCCAAAGCATGCCCATCTTTGCATTCTAGGATGTGCGTGAGCGTGAGAAGTCGCGCGCGCGTGCTAAACGAAGTAGGCTGGGTTTGAACACAGGAGCGCGTGGCCATTCGTCCGGCACTCAACCAATAGTGCATCAACCAGCAATGACGCAGGTGACTTATTAAAGCAACCAACTGATAACGGTGTGACGCGGTTGACTATTGCAATTGCAGTGATGCGAGCATGCAGTTGACCCATATGTGATGTTGAGAAGCAAGCATGCAAGTGAAGAGGGCAAGCAATGACACACAGGAGAAGGCAACACACTTCCCGATTTATTACTAACAAACCGCGGGGTTATATACCCGCCAGTCAGTACACAGTTTGTACACACTGCTGGTCTACACGCAACAGCGTCCGATCTACTGAACCGAATCCTACGCTGTAAGATGTGCCATGTAGCTAACTTGATAAGCTTTCCAACAAGCTATGCCACGTCCCAAATGACTGAGTATTCTAGGAGATATGACGATTCTCCTAGGACCCTTCTCTGCAGTCCGCGCCAGGACCTTTATGTCCGGAGTCTTCGAGGTCCTCCCATCGAGGTCCCTTCTCTTCTCTCTTGTATGCAAGGCAGGCTGACCGGATGTAGGAATATCCTCAACACTCCCACGCGGGCAGCTTGGCCTCCAACGCTTGGTCTTCTTTCACCTAAGCACATATGCCGAGTCCCTTGCAACATGCCTTGAACTTCAGCGGTGACAGTGGCTTCGTCATGAAGTCCGCGAGCATGTCTTCCGTATTGCAATATTGGAACTCAACCTCCTTGCGTGTGACTCTGTCTCGCACAAAGTGATGCATGACATCAATGTGCTTTGTCCTTGTCGAGGCAATGGGGTGCTTCAGCAACTTGATGGCGCCTTGGTTGTCGCAGTTGATCGTGATACACGCCATCGGGTGCTCCAGATCTGCCATCAGCTTGCGAAGCCATAACGCCTCCTTCACTGCAGCCGATGCTGCCATGTACTCCGCTTCCGAAGTAGATGCTGCTGTTGTAGGTTGCAGCCTACTGTTCCAGCTCACCACGCCTCCATTCAACTTGAAGACGTACGCCGTGGTGGACCTCCTGCTATCGAGGTCACCTGCAAAGTCTGCGTCGCAATAGCCCTCCATCTCTGTGCTTCCGCAACCAAACTTGATGCCAACACTTGCGCTTCCAGCCACGTAGCGCAATACTCCCTTCGCTGCACGCCAGTGCTCCATGCTTGGTGCAGACATGTAGCGCGCAAGCACTCCAACTGCATGTGCGATGTCGGGTCTTGTGCACACTGCTAGGTAGAGCATACTCCCAACAAGCTCACCATAGGGATACTGAGCCTTGTCGAGTACTTCCTCATCTTTCGCTTTGACGAGGTTGGTGCCGAGTGCCAATGGAGTAGACTTGGTCTTTGCTTCGTTGAGTCCGAACTTGGTGACAAGTTGCTTCACCATCTGCTCTTGGCTGATCTTGATTGTGCGTGCTGCTCTGTCACGCTCTATCACCATGCCAAGAAATAACTTGACCTCTCCAAGGTCGCGTACTGCGAATGCTTGCTGCAATCCGTGCTTCGTTTGCTTCAGGTCTTCAACTTGCTTGGCCGTGACGATGATGTCGTCCACATACACGAGCAAGTAAACCTTCTTCTCTTCATGGATGAAGAGCCCCGGATCCGCTGAGGATGCTTTGTAGCCGAGTTTCTCCAACTCTTTCGTGAGGCGAATGTGCCACACACGTGGTGCTTGTCGCAGCCCATACAAAGCCTTGATCAACTTGCAAGCCATGCCTGGCTCCCCTTCTGCGTAGCCTGGTGGTTGCTTGGTGTAGATCTCTTCCTCCAGCTCTCCGTAAAGGAAAGCAGTCTTCACATCAAGGTGGTGACACTCGAGGTCTTCAGCAGCAACCATGGCGATCAATGTGCGGAAGGTTGCATGCTTACTTGCAGGTGCAAACACTTCATTGAAATCCACACCTTCTTGTTGCAAAAATCCCTTTGCCACCAACCTTGCCTTGTAGCGCTCGATGTTGCCTTGACCATCACGCTTCACCTTGAACACCCACTTGACCGGAATGGGCTTCACACCTTGCGGGGGCTTCTCCAACACCCATGTGTTGTTGGCATGGAGTGATGCAATCTCATCATCCATAGCTCGCTGCCATTGTTCTGCATCTGGTGCTCGCAATGCCTCCTCGTAGGTGCTTGGTTCTTCACTCTCGTCATTGTGCACACTAGCGATGTGTGCCTTGTAGAAGTCAGGTGCTTGTCTTTCCCTCACTGGGTAGCGTCGAGCTTGCTCCTGCTGCTTCTGCTTCTCGCCTGCTACAGATGAGCCCTGCTCTTTATTGATGATTGATGCCTCGCCTTCAACCTCTTCTCTGCTTGAAAGCTCTTCAGGTTGTGCTTTGTCATCTTCATCTTGAGGGTAGAAACCTTTTTCAGCTTCAACTTGTAATGAGCCTTCGTGGAACACGACTTCTCTGCTCACCACAATCTTGCGCGTGTCCTCCAGTAGGACCTTGTACGCCTTCGAGCCTGGTTCGTAGCCAACGAAGATGCCCTTCTTGCTGACCGGCTCCAACTTGTGTCGCAATTGACTTGGCACAAGTGCATATGCCACACATCCGAACACACGCATGCCACTCACATCTGGCGCTTCACCGTAAAAGAGCTCCCACGGAGTCTTTTGCTCAGAGCTTATCGGTGAACGGTTGCGGATGTAGTTGGCAGTGAGAACGGCCTCTTTCCACAGACTGTCCTCCAACTTGGTGTCATTGAGCATGGCTCGAACACGCTCCAACAACGTTCGGTTGAGACGTTCAGCTGCTCCATTCTGCTGCGGAGTGTATGGTGCTGTTGTCTCATGCCGTATGCCTTTGCTGGCGAAGAACTCTTTGAGCTGGGCGTTGATGTACTCCCCTCCTCGATCACTTCTCATTGCTTCCATCTTCTTGCCCGATTGAATCTCAAGCAATGCAGTGATTGTACGCACAGCTCCAGCGACTTCTGACTTTTGAATCAAAGAGAAGACGATGGAAAGCTTGCTGTAGTCGTCGAGGAATGTTGCAAAGTACTTTACCCCTCCTTTCGCCACAATGCGCATAGGCCCGCAAACGTCCATATGCACAAGCTCGCAGGGATGTTTGCTACTTGAAGAAGATGATGAGAACGGCATGTGATGCTGCTTGGCCAACACACAGGGTTCACAGAGCGTAGTTGAAGACGCTTGAAAATCTTCCTTGCTCTCAGTAATGCCCTTTACCATGTCTTCAGCGACCAGGCGTGTGAGGTTGCTATAGCCCAAATGCCCGAACCTTCGATGCCAAAGCTCAGCCGTTCCTTTCTTCTTCACAATCATGGCCTTGCTGCCATGAGTTTGCTCCACAATGTAGAGCCCTCCTCGTTGGGTGCCGACCATGTACTCGACCCCATCCATGCGTACGGAGCAGCATCCCTCCCGGATCACTATCTCAGCTCCCACGCGCTCAGCAACTCTCACAGAAAACAAGCTTGCAGCAGCTCCAGGTACGTGCAATACTTCACGCAGTACCACCTCTCTCTCACCATCACCAATCTTGCATTGAAGCCTCACTTCACCAACTCCTATTGCTTCCAACTCGTGACCACTAAAGCCTTCCACCTTCCTTGTGGTTGACATCTTCCTGTAGTTCTCAATCACCTCCTTGTGCGGTGTGAGATGCTGGTCACAGCCTGAGGCAATTGCCCATGAAGTTGTATCAAACTTCCTTGAGGCAGTAAATGCAACACCCTTTGCTTTGCGTTTAGCGTTGCTACTGGTGCCTGCTTCAGATTGCTCTCGTTGGCGCTTACGACAATCCTTTGAGATATGTCCTCTAATACCACAATAGTGGCATGTGAGATTCTTGAACTTTGAGTTGCTGCCTTTTGTCTTGTTCTTGTTTTCATAGTTGCTTAATTTCTTGTATTTGTCTCGTGTGTAGAAGGCCACAGAGTCCGCTTGCTCTTCCTTCTTTAAGACGCGTTGCTCCACAGTGAGCAACTTGGGTAGCACATCGTCTAGGGTTAGCTCCGATGACGATGTCTCGAGCAGAGTAGCGACAACTTCGTACTCTAATGGCAGTCCTGCAACAATCGCCAATACGACCTCCGTCTCTTCCATCTTGTGGCCGACGTTGATGAGGTCCGCCCACAGCTCTCTCGCACGTGCAACATACTTTGTGACCGGCTCGGCCGTCTCTTTATGAAGCGCGCTTAGCTGCTTGCGTAATTGTATCTTTCTGGCGTTGTTCTTGGCTTGAAATACGGCTGCAAGCTTCTCCCAAGCTTGTCTGCCATCTTCACATGCTGTGAGCATGGGAAAGTGATGTGGCTTGCAGTTAAGCACCATCAAGGAATGTGCTTCAACTGAGTGTTCAAGCCAGATGCTTTCTTCTCCTGCTCTTGGTGCAGATGCCTTCGGGTCAACATACTTCCACATCTTCTTGTGGATAAGTAGTGCCTTCATCTCTACGCACCAAGTGCTGTAGTTGTTTGTGTCCAGCTTTGTGATCAGCCCTTTATCGTAGCTTGCCTCCATCTTTGCCGCGCCTGCTTTCTTCTTGCAGTTAGCACTTGAGACTTGCTTTGATAATCTTCACGTGTTGTGACTTGAGTGACTTTGTTGACTTCGGTCCCTTTTTTTTTTTAACACTTCACTCTTGAGTGACTTCAATGACTTCGGTCTTGAATGATTTCGGTGTTTACTTCACTCTTCAGCGCCTTCAGTCTTGAGTAACTTCGGTCTTCTCTTCACTCTTCAGTCTTGAGTGATTTCGAGCTTCACTTCAATGCACTTTGTCACTTTTCTTCACTTCGCTTTCTTTCTCTTTCTCACACTCTTCACGCGTAGTGTGGGCCCATAACCTGTTGAGAAGCAAGCATGCAAGTGAAGAGGGCAAGCAATGACACACAGGAGAAGGCAACACACTTCCCGATTTATTATTACAAACCGCGGGGTTATATACCCGCCAGTCAGTACACAGTTTGTACACACTGCTGGTCTACACGCAACAGCGTCCGATCTACTGAACCGAATCCTACGCTGTAAGATGTGCCATGTAGCTAACTTGATAAGCTTTCCAACAAGTTATGCCACGTCCCAAATGACTGAGTATTCTAGGAGATATGACGATTCTCCTAGGACCCTTCTCTGCAGTCCGCGCCAGGACCTTTATGTCCGGAGTCTTCGAGGTCCTCCCATCGAGGTCCCTTCTCTTCTCTCTTGTATGCAAGGCAGGCTGACCGGATGTAGGAATATCCTCAACATGTGATTGGTTGATAGCACCACAGTGCACTAGACCCTGTTGGAGTTCCTATGTAAGCCTGGATTCAATCCCGTCAATTGGTCCTTCAATCCCACATGCTGATGGGCGCGGCGGCAATGCGGCATCAGTTTCACATTCATGTTGGCCTGTTGAATCCCGACATGTCCATTGGGTTTGTGGCGCATCCTGTGCCCATGGCTCACGAGCTCCGTGACGAGTCTGCGATTGAGGGTGGCGTGGAAAGTGCACCCAATACCACCTTGTTATCCCCCATGGCTTCCCCTGCTCCATGCAGCCCATGGGCCATGGCGATAAGTCGCTGTCTTTTATTATTGTGCCTTGGTAACAATGCGTCTGGCACATGCATAAGCTTATATTCGTCCTTTGCAACATTGTGAGCCATCTTATCCTGGATCATATATACAGCCCCCCTTACTGCATGCACAAGTGGTCTCACCTACCGCACCCGCTCCCCTCGCAGTCAGAGCGCATCCACCTTCCGCGGCACCAGTCCTTCATGCACTGCTGTCTCCTCCACGAGCAGCACCGGTGACTGCGTGGCAACAATACTTGTTGCCGCAACCGGCGAGACCACAGCATGATGCAACAACCGATGTAGCTTTTGCACCTACCTTACCCCACCCGCTGCAAGTTGAAGCCGGCACTCTGCCCCAAGCTCAAGTACTTTATTAGTCACTGTGACTCTTGCCGTCGACTGTTGGACACACCATTTGAGTGCTGTATGCGCATGCAGCAGGGGTCACCACCCGTTAGCAAATCATCAGAAGAGCTGGCCGCAACTTGCGTACAGCCATCAGTCACGCTAAGTGGCCACCTCGCCTCATGGGATCACTTCAATGTGCCAACGGATGGTAATCGCTTCTACCATTGTGTGTTTCGCGCCAGGCCATCCATAGCGCAAAGTGTCCTGGATGATCAGAAGTGCCCCAGCTCGAGCAGATTGTGGGCCATGCTGGACACACCATGGACGACGGCAAGAAGGGGGACACTCTCCGCAAAATCACCGCCAAGGCTGTCGATGCAAGCGTGGCGAGCAAAATCCTAGAGTTCTGTAGAGCTATTAATGCCGTGGGAGAGATGGCGCAGTATTACGACAAACTGCCTGTGACCATGTTGGCTGATGTTAATTGCAACATTGACATAGCCATGGCCAAGGTGCGGAGAAAGATTCGTACGTAAAGCACCTGCAGATGACTATGTATGCTAACAAGCTAGGCTTGTTGATTGGCTGCGTGACCGTTCAGCGCGAGCATGGGGAGTGGGTGCCACGGCCCGGCAGCGCAGTTTGGGTTGGAAATGAAGAAGCCCCCAACTCAGTCCTGGTGGTGGGCAACACTGCTTCCAATGAGCCAGAAGCACACTTTTGGCTCCTAAAGCCTGCAAGCACCGAACAATGGTCGTGGCCTATGCATGCAGTGCGACCGGAGGTTACAGACCTGATCGGAGAGTGGCGGAATGGCGTTGCCAATCCCCAGCTACCACCGGCTGCTCCCCAGGGTGCTGCGCCAACGCCTCAGGCCCTTGCTTCGTGTGCTAGGCAAGAAATAGCCAACTGTTCTGCACATCCTGCCTCCCTTCAACTACACCCCACATGCTCGCAATAACACTTCAACACCCTCCCTTTCTGCTGCGGAAATTCACTTGCCACCGCACTGTGACCATCCGGAGGCATCTCCATCAAGTATCAGCAGTAGCTCGCCCTCTCCTCTAGGATTGCCACATTGATCCCAGCCTGTCTTGGTTGGCTTGGTAAAGAGATTGATCGTGGTGTCTTAAAGTTTACGCTGAAAGATAAAAGCTGCATGCTTGACCTCATGGGGCAACATGAGGTCGTGGAGGAATGGGAGGCAACCAACAAGCGCAAGGCTGTGGAGCAAGAAAATAACGCCTTACCTCCTCTGAGTGACAGTGCCACGGAGAGCGCCTGCCAGGATGTGCAGGCCGACCACAAAAGAAAGATGAAGATTGTTGGAACAAGGGACGCTGATATGACCAAAAAAGCAAAAGTGAGGCATCATTACAATGTAGTTAGAAGAAAAACAGCGCCTTGAAGCCTTACTGGGCTGACTGTATATCCTGAGTAGGCACATGCGGGTTTACAGTGCCATGTGGCTGCTCAACATTGTCCAGAGAGACAGCCGGTGCGGCATGAGCTGCATAAGCTTAAACCACCAACGCGCAGACGCTTTGAGGGGCTGACTCGCAGTGCAAAGGAGTTAATCGCCCTCCAATACGCTCAAGACGCGCTGCATTACCGCATGCGGCATGCCTCAAAGTGGGTGACGAAAGTATGCAATGAGTGGGAGCAAATGCGGTGAGTGCGGTCTAAATGGTCCTTTAGGGATTGGCCATGGTTGGAACCCAAACACGACATGGCCAACTGTATGTTGTTGCCCCTCGCCGTCCTCGATATGATGGTGTTGTTGCTGCCGCAGCAACCCGGCAATGTGCAAGAGCTATCCGCGGAGCACAACTTTGATCTGCTGCAACAGATGTACCTATTGATGTTGACTGATGCGGGTCGAGATGTGTGCCACTACCAGAGCAATATATTGGGTGGCAAGTAAAACCATTCGAGCTGTACTTGGCATGCTTTGGGTGGCAGCGGCTGTATGTCATACGGCACGTCGAACTGATTCTTTGAAAGCTTGGCGAAGATGATAATGCGGGCGAGTACACGAGTGACGACAGCCAAGTCGAGGGCCTGAATGAACGCATGCACGAGACCCCGCCAAGACTAGCAGGTGGTGTATGGCGGCAGATGAGCGTCAGGTAATTGAGCAGGCAGTGGAGCGTTATGCTGCGCCATTCATATGAGAATCGCTGCGCCTGCAACGCAATAACAGAGTTTGGTGGCAGAGGCAGCTTGCACACCCGCGTGCACCATGCGTGCTGAATTGTCGCATCGAAAAGCCCCCCCCCGCTTCATTGACATGATCATGGTGTCGATTTCTCTGAGGTACTCTTCATGCGTGTCGATGCTGGCAACTAGGAGAGGGTCTCCATCTTTGCCCTTTAAGATGCACTCCACCTGCGTAGTTTACAGGCATATCTTAGTGGCATTGGAAGCCATTATTCACTACAACGTGTCTGCAAGCCTGTAGTTTGGGGCTACAGCATTCCTTAATTGCTAGTGATTCATTTTAAAGTGCTCAGCGTAAGCAACAAGTATGCGAGGTGGTTCACTGTCAACTGCCGAAAANAATAAATTAAAGAAGCTACAAGCTTGTCCCTGCTGCAAGCAACCTCACCCGTGTTGGTCGCCACGCCTGCTGCAAGACGCCAATGTGTCGGCGGTGATTTGGCCTCCGCCTTCATGACAATTGTGCATGTAGTATAGTTTTGTGTTGGACACCTGTGAACCATGTAGGTACATGTATAGTTGTAGCATGGTGCATAGTGCACCCGGGATCTGCTGTTATCAGAAGCATTGGCTGTGCATGTGTATGATAACAGCCCGGCGCATGAGTCAGTGCTGCATGGCTTGCATACTATCACAATCGTAAAGTATTACTGTGCTGTTATTCCATGGCACCCAGAGCGCGGTTCGAGTTTGTTGCTGTCAACCACGCTCTGAACCAGTAAGGTATGCGAGTATCCTTGTACTGTAGTACCATTAATGGATGGAGTATCATTCATGTTTATGTAGTAGCATGCATGGTAATGTAATACCATCCATGGTACAATTGTGCTTCACTTGAAGTGTGACTCATTTAAGGTTCGTAAGCTGGCGAACCTAAAGTGAAGCTCATACCATAAAGTCTCGCTCAGTTTGTGAGCAGCCGTGCCAGTTGATAGTATGCATGATGTTGGCGGCAGCAGTTGAATCCCCCTCTACTAAGAGACCATGTTTGGTGTGCCCACAATGCAATGCGTATGTATGTGCCAATGGCCGTAGGCAGCAAATGCGAGCACACTTTACGGAATGCCAGCGAGTGCAGACAGTGTGCCACGGTTTTAGTGCTGCTTGCTGGCGTCACACGACACACAACGTCGACATGTTTTGCTGCCGCCTCGGCAAAGTGCTGTGCAAGGAACCCGGTTTTTCCATTGCGTGCAGTGCGTGTGCGAATCGTGCTCGAGCTCATGCTTCGAGTGGCGAGGGGAACCCATGCGCTTCTTCACATGGACAACCCCGGGACATGTGGTTAATGGACAGGTGGTGGATGCTGTGGAGGTAATTCGGCAAAGTGGACAGCGATGCATTACTGCATGTTACGTTGGGCGTATGCTTATTTTATGCATGTTCAAGCTGTTGACGCCTATAGAGCAGTCTTTCATGGTGTGGGCGTGGGCAGTTCCACCCCCTGGCCGCTGTAGAGGAGGCAGACCATCAACCGTTAAACAGCGCACTGCATCGGACGCGGAACGCACTGGCAGTCAAGTTGGGATGCGAGCAGCTCATTGGTGTGAGTGTCATGGTGCATTGGCCGCTGCATGGTGACTGGTATGCGGGCGTTGTGGAATCATTGAAGCAAGCTTCAGGACAGCATCGCTTCTTGACGAGCAAGATTGGGGACGCATCATATATGCATGGTGCAATGCAACATGGCTGTGCAGGGCAGCACCATATAATATTTGATGATGGTAATCGACCACAAATTATCAACTTCAAAGGCCACAACATATTCGCGTACACATCAGTTGACGGGGCACGCCATATTCTGCGCGCCGGAGGGGAGAATGTCAGCGCAAAGTAAGATCGGATGGCATCATTGTTAGTTCTTGGCCAGCACCACGGCCAGCCTTGACCACATACACGCCATTTGACAACAAGCTTAAACGCATTGTCGGCGAATGGAGTCTTCAGGACGACTTGGCGGCTACGTGCAAAACCGCTCCAATACGGGCTGGACTCCCTCATTGTCAGCACATCCATCCGTAGCAAACTGTCCATCCTTTCCATTACATTATAGCACTGCTGCCGCGCCTGCGCAATGATCGAGCGCATCTTGGGATCCACGACCATGCCATCCTCTCTCACATATTTCGCACAGCTCCATGCCTTCAGGATGCGCGCATGGTAGTCCCGGTTGCCACCACACGCCCACTGTTTGATATTTTTGGCGTACGTTTGCTCAATGCGATATGATGCGATATGATGCTGGCACAACCGTTTGAGGAGGAAGAGCAAGCTCCGGCGTCTCCTCCACAGGCCCCAGCGCGTGGTGCTTTGTTCCGTAATGACGAGCAAAGCGATGATGGAGAGGAGCTGTAGCGCAGTTGGCAGTCCGTTTAGCTGGTAGTGTACATAGCTACAAGGCTCTTGTGACTGAGTGTTGTGCATCTTAAACCAGCTCAGTCAATCGTCATTATGCTCATGCACATCAATACTTGCATCCCTATGATATACAACAGAACTGCATTTGAGTCACATAATTGAACTACAAGCCTTGGCAAGTGACTGAGAGACACTGTACACATTTCAGGTACATGTACATAGCACATAACAATGCTGGAAGTCAGTGTCAGTCGCGTGTAGTCAAGCTATGCAAGTACATATGACGACAGTTAGGCATTAGTCACCTTCAGTTGTTAAAGAATGCCTTATTTTATCGATAATTACCTAGTTGGTGCTTGTGAATTAGGCTTAGTCGCCTGCGCTGGTCTGGTGTGTAACCTGCAGGTGCCTGTCACATAGGCTGAGTCACCTAAGTTAGACTAATGTGTAACTTACAGGTGCCCGTTGATTAGTTGTAGTCACCTAATAAGGCCTGATGTGTAACTAACAGTTGCCTGTAATTTACACAAAGTCATTTGTTAAAGCCTGGTAGGTAACTAACAGGCGCCTGTTAGTTAGGCATAGTCAACTGTTAAAGACTAGATTGTAACAAACCGGGCCTCATAGTAACGAAAGTCACTAATAGGTCCCTGTATCAACATAACAGGTGGCCTGAGCCACGACAGTCTAAATTAGTGTCCTCAGGTGCACGGCCGTTGCCAATAATTAGTCGGCCGGCAGGGAAAACATATTGCGACGTTAATGCTCTTTTCCGGAGCAAGTACGGCTTGCGCGGTTGTATGGCAAAGAACATGCCGCTAGTGGCTTCAATCTCCAGTACAATGGTGATGAGCACAGCTTTGGCCATCCTTCCATGGGCAATTACTGGAAGGATGTTGTAGTGGATTAAAGGAGAGAGGTGGGGGAAGCGTCCTACTTGGCGCTTGCCATTCCGTACAGTGACAAGACCACGCTAGACAGCGCGGGCAAGCGCTCTGGCTACCGTCTGATGGCGTCGCTTGCTTAACTATAGTTGGCACATACATGCTAACAACATGGGGGTCGTTATGATAGCGCTTCTGCCGGTGGTTCACGCAGTGGCGAGGCATCCCACCTGATCGCAGGGCAAGGAATCGTTTCTAATTCGAAAACGTGCGATTTTTCATGACGCTTTCATGTAGTGTTAGGGGATGTAAAGTGGTTGGACAGAAATCTACTGTGCTTGTGGGTGCCTTGAAGTGCAAAACCCGTAGAGTCGCCTGGCATGCATGCAGCCTGTGCACATCTGGTTGTGAGCAAATGTCGGTGGCTTTTGTGTAAAACATAAAAGCAACACCAAAGACGTGCCTGGCCTGCAAAATCTGTCTCGTGGATGGACGCATGCGTGCCTTCGCAACGTCTATACATATACATCTATACACAGCAGCAAGCAGGTGGTCAATGATGCCTCCCAGCACATGCATTGCGTCAGGGGCAAGGCAAGAGTAGCAGTCAGCTCCCAGCGCTCGCGACTGTTAAATGCAACCCCACAGTGCATTCCGTTGCCAAACCACATTGCATGGTTACATGAACAGCCATTCATCTTCACGAATGCCGGTAATTTGACCATTATCTCCTCTACATGCATGACTGCTTTTTGAAAGCCTTGGCTGTCTAGCATGCATTCTTAACATCGCTAGGCAAGTCCGCCGCAATTGTTGTATTGCTAGTGTGTAGAAAGCCTCGGTCTTTAAATTTGCGTTCTCATCCATCTCCAACAGATTTAATTTGATGACGAGGCAAACATCGCAAGGATGCCGTATTTGGTTGCCCAGTATTGTTTGTGCGAGTGTGTGTAGCAGTATCCTGCAACACGACAAACTCAGATGCTCCACTGCCAACATCCTCCGTGCACTCTTTGCCGGCAGGCTGCATCAGGTTACAACCATGCATGCCCACTACCTGCAAGTTGCTGATGTAGATAGCAAGTGCAGGAAACACACGACGCTCGATTGTTGAAGGACTAGCATGCACATGTAGCTGAGGCAAGCATGGACACACAGAGACAGAGCTACCGCCACTAGAGCATACACAGGTCACATCACATTCATCTATTACCAGCCAGCTACATACACGTCTACATTTGCAAGCACTGCGTAAGCTATACTCAGCCTTTTCACGCGCTCCAAGCTGCGCTGTCTGTACAACTAGAGCTTTTCAACAAGCTCTCACACGCCCAATATGATTAACTATACGCAGAGATACAAAGCAGTTAGTAAGGCTCCAGTCTGGAATCCGGAGTCTGGTCCGACGGTGTCGTCTTGCTAAGTTCAGACCTAGTGCTCGTCCTTACGAACCTCTACTCATGTGTCGAGGGTCGGTGCTGATCGTATTTAAAAGTACTCTCAACATTGATGCCATTCATGTCGATGAGCTGCCAACCTTCCCAGCTCGCCCGCTTTACATCCCCTAACACTACATGAAAAGCGTCATGAAAAATCGCACGTTTTCGAATTAGAAACGATTCCTTGCCCTGCGCTCAGGTGGGATGCCCTGCCACTGCGTGAATCACCGGCAGAAGCGCTATCATAACAACCCCCATGTTGTTAGCATAGATGTGCCAACCATAGTTAAGCAAGCGACGCCATCAGACGGTAGCCAGAGCGCTTGCCCGCGCTGTCTAGCGTGGTCTTGTCACTGTACGGAATGGCAAGCGCCAAGTAGGACGCTTCCCCCACCTCTCTCCTTTAATCCACCACAACATCCTTCCGGTAATTGCCCGTGGAAGAATGGCCAAAGCTGTGCTCATCACCATTGTACTGGAGATCGAAGCCACTAGCGGCATGTTCTTTGCCATACAACCGCGCAAGCCGTACTTGCTCCGAAAAAGAGCATTAATGTCGCAATATGTTTTCCCTGCCGGCCGACTAAATATTGGCAACGGCCGTGCACCTGAGGACACTAATTTAGACTGTCGTGGCTCAGGCCACCTGTAATCTTGATACAGGGACCTAATAGTAACTTTCGTTACTATGAGGCCCTTTTTGTTACAATTTAGTCTTTAACAGTTGACTATGCCTAACTAACAGGCGCCGGTTAGTTACCTACCAGGCTTTAACAAATGACTTTGTGTAATTTACAGGCAACTGTTAGTTACACATGAGGCCTTATTAGGTGACTACAACTAATCAACGGGCACCTGTAAGTTACACATTAGTCTAACTTAGGTGACTCAGCCTATGTGACAGGCACCTGCAGGTTACACACCAGTCCAGCGCAGGCGACTAAGCCTAATTCACAAGCACCAACTAGGTAATTATCGACAAAATAAGGCATTCTTTAACAACTGAAGGTGACTAATGCCTAACTGTCGTCATATGTATTTGCATAGCTTGACTACACGCGACTGTCACTGACTTCCAGCATTGTTATGTGCCTGTGCTGTGTACATGTACCTGAAATGTGTACAGTGTCTCTCAATCACTTGCCAAGGCTTGTAGTTCAATTATGTGACTCGAATGCAGTTCTGTTGTATATCATAGGGATGCAAGTATTGATGTGCATGAGCATAATGACGATTGACTGAGCTGGTTTAAGATGCACAACACTCAGTCACAAGAGCCTTGTAGCTATGTACACTACCAGCTAAACGGACTGCCAACTGCGCTACAGCTCCTCTCCATCATCGCTTTGCTCGTCATTACGGAACAAAGCACCACGCGCTGGGGCCTGTGGAGGAGACGCCGGAGCTTGCTCGTCCTCCTCAAACGGTTGTGCCAGCCAATGAAATGCCGTTTCTGCCTCAGCGAGCGGGTCACGAGCTGCTGTCTCTTGCGGCCGGCGCCGATTGGGATCTTTCAGGTATTCGACACAAGATGCAGTGCGGCGTTTCACAAGGGTGAATGGCTGGAGGGCTGCGTACCGTTGCCTCATCTCCCGCTTCATTGACATGATCATGGTGTTGATTTCGCTGAGGTACTCTTCATGTGTGTCTATGCTGGCAGCTAGGAGAGGGTCTCCATCCTTGCCCTTTAGGATGCGCTCCACCTGCGTAGTTTACAGGCATGTCTTAGTGGCATCGAAAGCCACTATTCACTGCAACGCGTCTGCAAGCCTGTAGTTTGGGGCTACAGCATTCCCGAATTGCTAATGCTGGAGTTCAGAGTGCTCACCGTAAGCAACAGGTATGCGAGGTGGTTGACTGTCAGCTGCCGGCGACCAGGTGTCGTGACGGCGTAAGACCAGCATTGCACGATTATTTGCCAGATTATGGGATTGCCCCATTCACGGATGTATCTCCTCCGCTCCGGGTCTGCAGTGTCGGTCACCTCAAACCTCTGCCATAACTTGTCTGCGACATTCATACCGACAAGGCATTAGGCACGGAATAGATAGTTCAAGATGAGCCTGCACCAGGCTAGAATAGTGCCCGTGACTTACTTTGGAGCGCGTTGCGCATTCGGGCTTTTTGAGTCTCCGGGTCCATTAGGGCGTCGATATGCCTGATTGAATCGCTTATAATAGGCGAGATGAGTGCGTGTGTATGGAGGCTGAGTGAGAAGGCAGTGTTGCATAGCAGACATGGTGGTGAGGGACCCAACTCACTTGCGCTTGTTGCTGTTAAACAGTGTCCACTTGTACTTCTTCTCAAGGACATGCTTGATCTTGGTGACGTTCTCAGACCGGACCTGCGTAGCTTTCTTCAGGGCGATACTCTAGTGGAAGGGGCACTTCTTGGGAGTCCAGTACACCTTATAGAACTTGGCCGCATCGGCCTCGTCGTCATGGTCGAAGCCAACTACCTGTCACGGGCAGGTTGGTCAGTGTCACGGTGCAGTGCGGTCATGAAGCATTCACAGCACCTGACACATGACGTTACGAATAGTGTCCTCCTTGGGATAAACGTGGCTCTCTACCCAGTGGCCGTTTATGATTTTAACGACGGCATCTCGCAAATGCTGTCCACAAAAGAACAATCCGTTACACACAATGTCACAGTGTCACACAGTGCTTACCTCGTTGCCAATCTTCCACTTGCTTGGGGAAGGGTTGCTGACGGCCGAGGTTGCCACGTCACGGCCAAATGCGTTTGGGTTGGGGGTTTCAATCGACCCTGTGCAAGCACAACCACATGAGTCATGCTGCCAGCCATGAAAGATGCAACCCTCACAGTTGCAAAAGAAGAACAACGTGCACAGTGTATTCAGAACGCATGCAGTGAGTCACTGTGCTAGTCATGAAAGAAGCAAGCATCCAAGGTAGAAGTTGAGCAAGAAGCAACGTGCACAGTGCATCAAGAACGCATGCAGTCTAGCTTGCCCTGGAGACTGCGGTGTCAGGTGGAGTTGTTGTGATGTGTTGGGCGTTAGCGCGGGGTCTTGCTGCAATTGGTTGGCGACGGTTGCCTGGTTGAACACTGGGGGCAATGTGGACAACTGGCGCCGACCTCCATGACGAGGTGCACTTACGGATGGGGCTGTCCAACATGCATCACCAACATTGGACAAGCCAACAGGCCATTAAAGACCATCTTCACACAGAGAGCTGCTTGGTGGCTCGCTTTCTGCAACAAGGAGTGGATCAGGAGCTGCAGTCCTTGGAGCCCCTTGTCAGAACCATGCGGGACCAATTGCGGCTGTGGGAACAAGCACAAAGGAATGCAGAGGTACGCTCAACACTCACATGCATTTCCTTGCAAGAGCAATTGGTTTTTTAGCGCAGTCCATGTGATATATGTAGCGTGGCTGCAGGCCTCCACTATTCACCCATACCTACCCTACAGTCAAGCCGACGTTGCGGAAGCAAGAGCAGATAGACAGAGCTGGGCGGCGGTATGTTGTTGTCAATCTCGCTGTGCATGTTGACTGCAATGTTGGCTCCAATGCATGCCTACCTTTGCATGCTAGGATGTGCGTGAGCGTGCGAAGTCGCGCGCGCGTGCCGAACGAAGTAGGCTGGGTTTGAGCACAGGAGCGCGTGGCCATTCGTCCGGCATTCAACCAATAGTGCATCAACCAGCAATGACGCAGTCCATGCAATCATTCGTGCATCAACCAGCAATGTCGCAGGTGACTGTTTCGAAGCAACCAACTGATGACGGTGTGACGCAGTTGACTATTGCAATTGCAGTGTCGCAAGCATGCAGCTAACCCACATGTGATTGGTTGACAGCACCACAGTGCACTAGGTCCTGTTGGAGCTCCTATGCAAGCCTGGATTCAATCCCATCAACTGGTCCTTTAATCCCACTTGCTGATGGGCGCGGCGGCAATGCGGCATCAGTTTAACATGCATGTTGGCCTGTTGAATCCCGACATGTCCATTGGGGCAGTGGCGCATGATGTGCCCATGGCTCACGAGCTCCGTGACGAGTCTGCCATCGAGGATGGCGGGGAGAGTGCACCCAATACCACCTTGTCAGCCCCCATGGCTTCCCCTGCTCCATGCAGCCCACGGGCCATTGAGGTAAGTCGCTGTCTCTTGTGCTCGTGCCTTGGTAACAATGCGTCAGGCACATGCATAAGCTTATATTCGTCCTTTGCAACATTGTGAGCCATCTTATCCTGGGTCCTGTATACAGCCCCCCTTGCTGCATGTGTTGAGAGTCATTCCTACATACGATCAGCATCGACCCTCCACACAGGAGTAGAAGGTCGTAAGGACGAGCACTAGGTCCGGACTTAGCAAGATGGCGTCGTCGGACCAGACTCCGGACTCCAGACAGGAGCCTTACTAACTGCTTCGTATCTCCGCGTATACTGACTCGTATTAGGCGTGTGAGAGCTTGTTGGAAAGCTCTGGTTGTAAGGAAGACAACACAGCCTAGAGCGCGTCAAAAGGCTGAGTATAGCTTACGCAGTGCTTGCAAACGTAGACGTGTGTGTAACTGGCTGGTATAAGAACCAGCGGACAACTTGTAATAGAAGAATGTGATGTGACTTGTGTATGCTCTGGTGGCGGTAGCTCTGTCTCTGTGTGTCTATGCTTGCCTCAGCTACATGTGCATGCTAATCCTTCAACAGGTTATGGGCCCACACTACGCTTGAGGAGTGTGAGACTAGCTTGTGTGCATAGTAGTTCTACACTACGGTAGCTTGTTGGTAGCAGAGCCTTGGGTGTCAACTGCAAGAAAGGCAGGCTCGACAGAAATGGAGGCGACCTACGACAAGGGGCAGATTGCAAAGCTGGACACCGACAACTACAACACATGGTGCGTGGAGATGAAGGCTTGCTCATCCACAAGAAGGTGTGGAAGTACGTTGATCCGAAGGCACCACCACCAACACCAGGAGCGAACACTGTGTGGTCAGAGCATTCAGCAGAAGCACACTCTTTGCTTGTGTTGAACAGCAAACCGCATCACTTTCCCATGCTCACTGCATGTGAAGATGGTAGACAAGCTTGGGAAAAGCTATCAGCCGTTTTCAGAGCCAAGAACAATGCCAGAAAATTGCAGCTACGCAAGCAGCTCAGCGCACTCAGGAAGGAGGCAGCAGAACCTATCACAAAGTATGTTGCGCGCGCGAGAGAGCTGTGGGCGGACCTCATCAACGTCGGCCACAACATGGGGGAGACGGAGGTAGTGCTGGCCATTGTTGCAGGGCTACCAGCAGAGTACGAGGTCGTCGCAACCCTGCTGGAGACGTCATCATCGGAGTTGACGTTGGACGATGTGCTACCGAAGCTGCTCACCGTGGAGCAGAGGGTTGTGAAGAAGGACGAGCAAGCGGATGCCGTCGCCTTCTACACCGGCAAGCACGCAAAGAAGAGCAACCATGAAGAGAAGTACAAGGGCAACAAGCCAGGCAATCCTCGTCACAAAGACCTCACATGCCACTGGTGTGGTTGGAAGGGGCACATGGTGAAGGACTGTAGGAGGAAACAACAGGGGCAACCTAGAGCAAGCACCAGCAACAGCGGCAAAGAGCACCAACACAAGGAGAAACATGTCGCCTTCACTGCATCCGGTTCGAGGGCGGGCACAGCTTTCTGGGTGGTGGACTCTGGCTGCGATCGTCATCTCACACCAAACAAGGAGGTGATGGAGGGCTACAGGAAGCTGACGTCCACAATCAAGGTGGCGGGCTTCGGTGGCGAAGTACTGGTGGCTGAGGGAGTTGGCAACGTACGACTCCAGTGCAAGGTTGGTAACACACTACGCGAGGTGTTGTTACGCAACGTCCTGCATGTTCCTAAGGCTATTGCGAGTCTATTCTCTGTGAGGGTTGCCGAGCGCTTAGGCGCGGAGATCCTATTTCGGAAGGGTGGCTGCTCAGTCACCCTTGATGGGATCGTGCACATGGTTGGAATCGCTGATCCGGGAGGGCTCTACCACGTGGAGCAGCCTCAAGACAGAGACATTCAAGCCATGGTGGTGAAGGACAAGGAGTCGCCAACATTGTGGCATCG